>JAGDQP010000895.1:0-86150 GCA_022664845.1 Lepisma saccharinum | reverse complement strand
TATATATATATATATATATATATATATATATATATATATATCCGACCATATCTGAAACAAATTTAATATTTCAAACCTCAAACCGTAATCTATTTTATACGACGTCTTTCTCTTTTAATGAAATAATTGAGGCGAAATATTTTTGTGAATTAATAACGTAACGGAGCTTTGAATTTTTTCCTTTGAAATCCAATACATTGAGTTTCAGAACGAAAGCTTCTAGTGCTTTCTCATTTGAAATTCTCAATATATTTTATAAATAGAATACGCACTGTCTGCTTTCTATATTTTAATTTGATATTACCTTTTATAAAATCAATTTAGCTGAACAATTTTGTGCAAGAAGTTTCTTTCATCCAACACATGCCCTCGGTGCTGCAAATTGAATAAAAGTGGAGACATTGAAATTAATTATAGACACAAATTTAATATTGTAATATTTGTGCCGAAGAACAAAACTTTCGTTGTTATATTGTAACATGAAAATTGTCTGTCATATTACTCTTTCTAACTAATGTTTATACAATAAAACACAGTAAAACTGCGATAATATGGCATCGACTGTTTCCTGCGAAAAATGGAGAAGTTACAGAGGTGGTCAAATTAGAAAAAGTAAGAAAAACTAACTAGAAGGCGATAAATGTTCATGACGTGTTTTGACGTCGCATGGAAACCGTGATAATTGATACGGGAATAAGTGCCTCATGTTCTGCAAAAGCGATTGGAGTGGGAACTTAACGTACCCACAACAATCATAGCTCGAGTAGCTGTGAAACAGATGCAGGCGTCGAAATATCTCAATCAGGGTTCTCTGCTTTATGACTTTAAGGTGAACTTGTCCGCAGCCAAATCAAGTTGCCTTTAGGGATAATGGTGTAAATTAACGCACAGACAGGCATTGGTTCCAAAAATTTAAGTCGGAAGAATTTTCCATGTGTGATGAAACCAGAAGTGATCGTCCACAATCACTGGATGATGAGATGAGGCTCTAAAAGCAGCCATAGAGCGGGACAGCAGGCAGTCGTGCATAGATTGCCGAACGCTTCTAAGTTTCTGATGACACAGTCAGACATCACCTGGGCCACATAGGAAAGGCGTACTAGTTGAGCAAGGGTACTCTTACTCTGGCTGAAGCTGACACGAATCAACGAGTGACAACTGTTTGCCATTGCTTTCTCGGCACGGGAACACACCCATATTCGATCCAGTGTCGACCAATGAGTCATGTACGAGACTCGCAAGTCTGTCAGACATTGCTTGCCAGTGTAGGAGTCCGTGCATCACACCACAAGACCACTTCTACACCCACGAAATATTATGCTTGGCAACTAGTGCAGTACGAACTGCTACCAACGGGCCAAATCAGCCCCGCAAACCTGTTCTTGCGGAATTAGTTATACAAGAAGAATGACGATCAGAAAATAAAAGCAAGAGTTATCTAGCCGTATATAAGTAGACGGAATGAGGAGAGTACTGAAATCAATATACGTAAATCCCAAGTAAAGATCAAAGGCAAATTCTGTTACATGTTAAAGAAAATCCCCAATGTATAGTCCCATGTTGTTTGTTTATATCGAATAAATTATAATTGGGTAAAGTGTATATCGGTCAGATTTAAATAATAGTTCAAAGTAGAATTATAGAACAGCAGTTGTACTATAATAAAGGATTTACGGATAAACAACATTGATGACAACATTGGAGTATATGTAAAAACATATGTTTATTCGTATTTTCAGAAGATTCAAGGACTAAAGGTTAGGAATAATTATCAAGACAGGATTGCTTTGAAGGAAACAATTGAAATAACAACACTTTTACAGAACTTCAACAGAAAAAACAGCATTTTGCATATGATTCCCAAAGTCTCTTATTCGTTACTTGGTACCTAGATCGTGATAGGAAAACTAGGGCTTAAAATTAAATTTGAGATATCGACTTCACACTTTGTCAACTTGTAGTAACTTTAGGGAACACAAATTGACAAATGTCGGTGCTCGTACTTTCAATAATTTCCATTGCTGCATAAAACCTTTAAACCTAACCAACAATTTTGTGCAATACAGCACAATATTTTTCGATGTGTTTCATTGAAATAATTAGTAAGCACTGAGATATCGAGTTAGTACACGGGAAACCTGTAATACTATTGGACAGCACTTTCTGACAAATTTCCTGTCTGATGGCGCAATATTTTATGTGGTGGTGCAAGAAATATCTTGACGAGTAAAATAGACATGCCTTCCACAAGTTTAAAAATACGTGTAATACGCTCTACCATCTTAATATTTGTACTAACGTAGAGCAGAATCAAGGTCATAATGTTGCATCCTGAAGTTTGTTCCAACTCCATTTCCCTTCAGCCAACAGTTTGAAACAAAGCGTTTAGAGTATGGTTGAATGCTTGTTATAAAATCATGAGCGTTCTCTCTACTTACGCCATAAGATGAAACAATCACTTAGAACGGATGAAACAGGTGTTATGGTAAATAATAGTGTAATTGGATCTGCGCTATACTCCTTGGTCAAGCACCGGACGAGTTTGATATGGTTATACATACGGGAAACTATTAAACATATTTTCTACAGAGATATGACGTCATTTGTCAGTACAATTGTAAGTTTGTTCCATTACTTCAGGGACATCCTATATACACGAGGAAAAGCTCGAATAATTTTCTGAAATATGGAAAATCGTTCTAGAGTGCTCACATTTTAAAATATCTTTCACTACTTTAATAATCAATATAAATGATTCACATTCCTCAATAGCGTTAATTTTCAGAAGAAAACACACGATGGAATGAAAATTCTGTTAGAAATGTAATTATACGGCAGGATACTAAAATATACTGTCATTTGAATAAGTTTGGTCTCACTTGTTACAGCAGTATCAATTCGTGTGGATTGGATAATTGTAGTGGATGCTTTGTTGGTAGTGTGTACAACGAAAGTTTAGTGAACATTTCATAGAAAATAGAAGAAACAGAGAGTGTAAAGATGATTTTATTTCTTAGAGAAAAGTAAGAATAACAAACCCTTACTGACGAATATTTCTTGCATATGGCTGGCCTATGAATGATTTCCCTGTTTAGAAAATGATGACACGTTAGTTAAAAACTAACACGAACCAAACCAGATTTTCAAACGAAACGTACACTAAGTTAAAATGTTTCGTATGTCATACATAATAATGACAACAATCTCCGTTTTATTGGACTAAACGAAGTACCTAAAGTGCTTTAAAAGTACTGCATCATGCATTTGATAAAGCCTGAAGTTTTGCATCTATACGCAGTTTTCCCCAAAAAGGAAGAAGAAGACGTATTTCCCACACACCATCTGTTCCTTCTGACCAGATAAAAAGTCCATACTTGCATCTAAACAATAATATGAAAACAGCAACTAAGAGAACCTTGAAGTCCACAAGAAATGGCATCACTCAGTAGATTAAAAAACTACAGGCTAAAGATACCTAGCGCCATCACATGTAAGTAAAACGCCCGTACTCTATGTTTATATGCCTGTTATTTTCCATTGTATAGAATGTTAATAAACTTGGGAATTGCATGTATATCATGAATTTATATCGTATTTCCGAGCATTGACATACGTATGACAAGAGTGTAAGGAGCCTGAAGGAACCAGATTGATTACTGAGTGGTCGAATTGGTAGGTACAGTTTGAAATTAGTTCACTGACAAACATGTGAGCACTATTTACTATATAATTATAATGATTGTTTATTTGAAATAAATTATCAATCTACTGACTTCGCTTTTCTTAGTAACTATAAAGAATTTCGTATTTGGTAATGTTTAAGAAATATTAGTTTTAAATTAAAGATGATTAAAACAATATGTGCATTGAGAAAGAATATAATTTCGATGTGTAAATGAACCTAATAGGTTTATAAGAGTAGCTTCGGTTTCTTATGGCTTTTGATAAAGAAACTGCCATAACTAATCTGATTTCAAAATCGTTGCTGGTGTCTATAGGTTTAAAGTCGCTATATTTCGGATGGTTTCCTAGTTTTGGAGAGCTCAGTTTTTGGACTGCAGAGTATTACCCTCAAGTGAAATCAGCTCTATGAGATGTTCTTGAAATCCTTGTTTGCCATTGTCGTTTGGTGGATTCTTGTATGTGTGCACAGATTTTGGAATATTTAAAAAGTTTTCGCCCTTCTACCATTGTAGATATCAGAAGGAAACGGTAAACCAACTGGGTATTTATTTGATGGGTTTAGATAGAATACAGTCAACTAATTGTACGAGTACTTGCTTCCTTTATGATTGACAACTTCCAAGTAAAGTTTAAAAACATGAAATGCGTCGAGGTTGCCCACTTTCTAATACCGCAAAAAAGAAAAAAAACTTTATTTTTTGAGTTTTTTTTTACAATTAGAAGGATTTATGCATTTATCATCAATTTATCAAACACACTGAATAATTGTTTGTCTTTAGAACAAGAACTGCTAGATTTTATCACAATTCAGTTACCAGGACGAAATTTCGTTCTACGCCTACTAACTAATTATCTCATATCTGTGTTTATACAGATCTGTATTACGATACATCTGCCAGATGCTTTACAAAACTAGTTCATGCTTCACTTTTTGTCTTATTGAACTTAAATTTCTACTCAGAACTTTTTTATAAAAGACTTAACATTTTGGAAGTAGTATATTTTAATGTCTTTATTCCCTATCCGAAATTAGGAATCGCTTTTATTCGGAGTTAGGAAACCTTCTGAAACCATGTTATAAAATACATGATTTTAACTAAAAGTAAGATTACGTATTATTTTCGAACACAACTTAAATTTAGACAGGGGTGATAGATGACTCATAACAATGCAGAAATAAACTAGCATAATTAATTTATGGTCCAGGTTTCAGAATTGTGACATCAATTACGAATTGATCTACATTAGTATTCTTACTTCTATGGATGAAAACTAATGGAGATTATTATTTGGAGGTTTGTTGAAGGTATCCGAAATACAATATCAGAAGATTTACACAGCAAATATGAGTAAGTGAACTATCGGCTTTGGTGGAAAATAAATCGTTAACCTAAAGGATTATTGTTTTATGAGAAGACATAAAATATAAGTTATACAGATATCTATCTAGATCTGTGAATATATCTATTGGAGTGGTTTACATTGTTGACAATGACTATACTAGTTTACGATTCTGATAGCAAATGTTTGAGAGAAAATATACCTGTAGAGAATATGGCAAATAGCAACATTTTTGTTGCTAAATGCAGTTAACAAGATTTGTATACGGTGACCTTTAGATACCACCCCGGCATTATATAGTCTAATGGAATCAAATATCTCGGCTACCATAAGGATACCACCCCGGAATCTTTTATGTAACACAGTGGCGATCGAGGATAAAAGTTAGAATATTCATAATGGCTACTAATACAATGCTATTTTCCACATCTGATTATAAAAAGGATAAGACTATGCTGAGAGGTAAAGATAAATGGAACAAGTCTAGATTGTGGCTACGGGCAAAGTTGGCAAAAAGTATAATGTGCAACGACAGAGTACCGGTAACATATAATCTTACTAAAGTAGATCAGAAGGAAGATTCATTTACAGTTATAGGAAATATAGAGCCAATTGACTCTATACCATGCATGAAAAGTGTACAGATAAATAATCAAGATGTGTGGATGGAAGTGGATTATGGAGCGCGTGCGAATGTAATCTCGCAACGTGATTTAAAAATTGTGGCACCTGTGGCCATAATACGAAATACATTAAATGAGTTGTGTGCAGCAAATGGAAAACGGTTTCTGGTTAAAGGAGTAACCGCCTTGTATTGTAGATTAGGAGATTCACAAGCCATGTTACAATTTTTCGTAGTAAGTAATGCTATGAGATATACCATTATAGGACGACCTGGTATAAGTTTGGCCGTATTGGTGAAAGGTATTTAGAGACACAACGCCAAGATCATTAACTAAGACAATAACGGAAGTAACACCAAAGCCTAATGAGTACCAACTGAAACTACAAGAGAAATATTCGGATGCAATTAATAGATCCGATGTAAAACAACCAATGAATGATTTTAAAGTTAATGTGCGGAACTGTAACTGTTTAAGAGAATATGAATTTGTGTATTTTGTTTGTTACCGGAATCAACTGAATCATATGATATTATTGAAATTTAAGGATCAGCTTTTTAAGATCTAGGGTTGAATTGTGAGATAGTTAATTGACAGCTGATTCATGATTTGGATCAATATACTTTGAATTGGTAGTATGACAACATTATTGATAGTTTTATGAAATCAGTTGTTATGTGTCGTAGATTTTAAAATAAATGTATTCAAGTTGAACTTGTCCGAGTTATCGTAATTCAACTTAACAAAACGTAAATGAAAAGCAATAGAAATGAGCTTCCAAAACTGTAAATGCATATAAAAAAATCTTTCATAGTATGTCTTCAACTAAGTTAGAAAAATGGTATCCGTAATATACCACCTTCCACTACAAATTTAACGTGGTTTGTCGAATTTTCTCTATCCTTGAATATATCCCGTTAATTCTGGACGTCATAAATGTTAAATGTGTTTGTTATTATAATAGATAAATTTCAGCATCCCCTACTAACATTTTATGTTTAAATGTACTTTTGGCTAGATCTTGAAAGAAGCGGGTAATATTTAATAAAGAGATAACGCTGACTCACAACGAGAATACCAAAACAATAGTTTTATTTGAACATATGACAAAGATAAGTTTACAAATCACCTAAGTGTTCAGGTCTGATGATTTTGGAACACGTAAGCGACTGTTAGTTCTGAAACAAAATACATACACAAGGAATTAATATTATCACCAATATTTTGTTTTCAAATTGTGTGGAGGGTTAAAAGTTCTCTTTGGTTAATGAGAAAGTGTGGAAACTTATTTCCTATTCAGCAAAAATACGTACTTTATTTGTTTACCACAAAACACACACAACTAATATTAAATGATAAGTGAGCAAAAAGTCTTAATAGAATTTTTTTTTTCAATTTGCCATGGTGAAGCCATGGCAACACCCACTGAAAGGGTTACGCCCTTTTTATGGGAAAAGCTTTGACGGATAAGGCGGGATGGATGAGTTGGAGCTGGTCTACGAGGTTTTAAGGAGCTCATTATTCTTTATTATTTACCAAATTTGGATCGTTACGATTTTGCATCGTAACCATTCACTTACGTGGGATTATAAGAAACTTCAAATATATGTATATGATAAATGATATATAAAAAATGAATTCAGAAAGCGCTTGCACGCCACAATCACAACATTCAGGGAAGTTAGTGTAGACGAATGAATGTTATCTTCTGTCCCCGGGGCGACACGGGGCGCTGATGGGAGACAATGTGAGCCCTGTTAGTATTTGATGGATTACTGTGCACGTGATGGAAGTATGTGATGAGGCGGGTGCGGAGTGGCGAGTGGTGTGAGTTCTGGAATGTGGTGATGATTTGGGGGAAGAGAGGAAAGGTAGATACTGAGAAGAAGTGATAGTGGATTGTCGATTAGCTGCTGGCGAGGATGAGCATGGTACGTGGCGTTATCGTATAACGTGTCTAACAACAGTGGGTGGTAATCTTCATAACGACTTGTGATGTAGCGGGTGCGTAAGGTTTCTAAATGAAACAGTATATTGGGTATAGTGACTCGTGCGTAAAGGTCTGCTGTTGGGCTGGGGAGTTTTATTCGGTAAGCAATACGGAATGCGTGTCGTTCGAGGATTTTGAGCTTATTATAGAATGAGGATGATGCTGCAAGCCAAGCTGAATGCCCATAGGTTAAGACAGGTCTTAGAAATGCTTTGTAGGTATTGATGATAGTGGTTGGCGCTAGACCCCATGTTGTGCCTGTAAGTCTTTTAAGGAGATTTAGACGGTTATAAGCCTTTGTGGTGATCTCTTTTAGATGTGGTTTCCATGTTAGATGATAATCAAAGATAATGCCTAGGTACTTGACGGTGTGGGATGGTTTGATTCGTGTTTGGTGTACTGTAAGGTGAAGTTTCGAAGGGTTTCGTTGAACACGGGAACGTTGTTTTGGTGTTAAGAAGACTATTGACTGTGTTTTAGCAGCATTGATTGTTAGTTTCCAAGTAGAACACCAGGTGGTAAATGTGTCGATTGCTGTTTGCATGGCACGGTTGATTTGATGAATAGTGTGAGCTGTGACTAAAAAGGCTGTGTCATCTGCATATTGATAAAGGTGGACGGATGCTGGTAAAGGTGGAAGGTCTGTGCAGTATATTATGTAGAGTAATGGGGAGAGTGCTGAACCTTGTGGAACTCCTGTATGTAAAGAGCTAGTGTGGTTAATGGTGATGTATTCGAGACGTTCAGTAAGGAAGTTGTAAATGAATCTGATATATGCTGTTGGTAGATGAAAGCTAAGTAATTTCCAGATAAGTCCTGCGTGCCATACTTTGTCGAAAGCTTTTTCCAAATCAAAAAGAACGAGGCATGACGGTTTGCAGGTATTGTAATGGTTGGTGATATGAGTGGAAAGACGGAGAAGTTGGTCCTGGATACTGTAGCCGGGGCGGAATCCTGCTTGGTGTGTTGGTAAAAGGTTTCGGTCTTGTAGGTGAATATGGAGGCGTTTTACTATAATACGTTCAAGGATCTTGCTTAGGGTGGAAGTGAGTTGGATGGGTCGCTAGGAGCTTATTTTGTCAGGAGGCTTGCCGGGTTTGAGAAACATTAAGGTTTTAGAGGTCTTCCACTGTGCTGGTATGTATCCGGATCGCAATACAAAGTTGTAGATGACTGCTATAAGTTGGAGTAGGCGATAAGGTCCTTCCTTAATATGGCGGTATGTGATACCGTCCTGGCCTGGAGCGGTATTTTTCTTTCGAGCGGTGGTGGTGCTGACTATTTCTTCGACGGTGATAAGTTCGGTGAGAGGTTTGTCATTCCTGAGACGATGATCTGAGTTTGGTTGTAGTTCTGGTGATGTAATGTTGAGTTTATTCACCGGATGTGTCCTGGCGATGATATTCTGCTGAGGTGTGAAGATTTCCTGTAGATACTTTGCAAAGGCATTGGCTTTTTCCTGATCAGTTTGAATCGGTTGATTGTCTTGAAGCAATGGGTATGTTGTAGTTGTCTTTTTTCCAGTGAGGAGGTTGAAACGTTTCCAGAATTTCGTCGGATGGGCTGTGTCTCGGAGTTGGTTACAGGTCTTCACCCATTGTCTAAGTTTGTATGATGTTATGTAGTTTCGAACTGATCGCTGTAGTTGCCTATGGAGTTGCAAAGCTGCCGGGTTTCAAGTTCTTATGTAGTCTCGGAAGGCTTGTCTAGAGCGTTTAACCTGTGCGAGATATTCCTTTGGTAATTTCGGCTTGTATGGTGTTGTTGTAGATGTTGGTATGTTCTGTGCTGAAGCTGACTGAATAGTTTCGGTGATGGTTTGTAGCGTCTGGTACAGCTCTTCCTCGTTAGTTGGTTCCTCAACGTTTAGCAGTTTGTCGTTGATGAAATTTCTGTACTGGTTCCAATTGGCGAGATCGTATCTTGTGATGATTCTTGGTGGGGGTAGGTCAGATTGTTGGGATGGTTGACGGTGTAGAGTAAGTTTGATGGGTACATGGTCGCTTCCTACAGTATCCAGGACTTCTAGGTGAGAGCGTTGGATAAGGTTAGGGGAAAGAATGACTATATCTGGGGTAGTTTGTGTAATCGGTAGGTTTGGGTAATTGTTGTAGTATGCCGTTCGTATTGTTGCTGATAAAATTGGTGTACTGGTTTTTCTGTCTATCGGATCTACTATGAATATTGATATCTGCCATAATTATGAATGCTTTGAAGTTATTAGAGATATACTGAAACAATTGTAGTGGTATGGGATGGCCTGGACGAACATAGATGGTGATTAAGGTTACATATAGGTTTTTGAAGTATAGTGTGGTAAGGATATGCTCTGCTAATCCAAGTTGTGGAATAGAATGGATGCGATGAGGTATTGATGGTTTGAAACCTAGCGCTGCCCCTCCATTAGCTCTTAAAGCCGGAATATTGCTTGCCTGATGAATGAATTTATAGCCAGAGAATTTACAGGATGATTGTGGTGGAAGGTGTGTTTCATTTAGTAGAAAAGCCTGTGCTTTTTCTTCCAGCAATAAGGCTTCAAATAATGGCTTGTGAGTATTGAGTGAGCTAATGTTCAAGAATAATATTACAATATCCATATTCAGTTGTGTTGGCTTGGTGTTTCCCATGGATCTGGACTTATGGAAGGTGAAGCTACGAAATGAACGTATGGTCCTGAGTATGTGGCATGAAAAGTGACTTGGAATACTTGTTTGGCTGCAGTTTGAATCTGTTGTAGTATGCGTGAACGATGCGCTGGTTGGATATTTTGGAGTGTAAGGGTGATGAATGATAACATTTGATCAACAGTTATGGGTTTGATGAGGATGGGTTGTTTCTCTTGAGCACTGGTCACGTCGTGGGTTTGATCGTGGACTCTAAGTGGAACTACAAGGTTTGGTTTCGTTGGTTCGGGTTGAGGTCGGGCCTTACACTGATAGCTATAGGTGGGAAGATTTTGTTGGCAGGTGGAGCATTTTGGTGGTGACTGTATGTTTTGGCACTGACGAGTAGAATGTGGTCCGGAACAATATCCACATTTTGGTTGGTTTGTGCACTGGTTTGTCGAGTGAGAGTTATAACTTTGGCATTTTTCACACCTGATGGGCATTGGTGGTTGTGTGCGAGAAGGCTCTACACGGTGTCTTTTTCTATAGATATAAGCGCCGAGTGTGAGGAGGTCGTTAACTGTCTCGTGTGATTGTGTAAGTACTCTTACAAGATAAGTAGGACCAGCTTGACATTTGATTCGCATTACTTTAGAAAATTCGTACTCCTCCTGTTTGAGCTCTTCCGTAATTTCCTCATCAGTGCACAAAGGATCTACACCGCAGATAACAACAGAGAGAAGTGGTGGTTTACGTGGTGGAGGTGGTTGTTTAGTGCGTTTAGCGTTTAAGCTAATCATGGTTGCGGATGGACCAAAGATTTCTAGGGTGAATATGTTACGTATAGATGTTGCTAGGTTCGGGTCCGGTGATTTGATGATCATCCCGTTTCGTGTAGGTATGATGTGAGTAATGGTTTGGCGTGGTACGTATTTACAGAGTTGCATGAGAATTTGCTTGGCATTCTGATATTTGGAGTCATACTTGCTGAGAAGAAAAGAATGTATAGTTGTACTGTTTACTGATGTAGAGTCTTCAACGGTCATTTGATCAGAATCGTTATCACTATCGCTGTTTGTTTGAGTGTGTTGTTTCTTAGGTGGTGGTGAATTACTTGGTTTTCTATCTGTGGAGTTGACCGGAGTGCGGGACCGAGAGCGAGATGTTGCTGCATCGTCTATCCGTGATTTTCTACCAGTAACCGTGCGCCATGGACCGTGTGTTGGAACCGTTTGCGGAAGTCCGGGGTGCTTGCCGTCCGACATATTGATAGTCTGTCCGGGGGCCGAAGCCCGTGAAAACAAAAGGAAGGTAAAAACGAGAAGCAAAATGAGTGATGAAATGATCAGTCTCTGTGCAATGACTGCTCCTCGAACTAACTGCACCCTCCGACAATGAAAATTGCCGTCAATCCTAAATTGACCGTATACGTAATAATCTCTTTCGTGCGTATGCTACACGAAGTCCTCGTAACTACGCTAACGAATCAATGTTAGGCTAGGTTTAGTTATGAATAGAAAATGTATTGTATTCTGTTGTAAAATATTTGTAAATCACATGGAAACCGAGTATTTTGATGTTACGTTGTACTGAGAGGGAGTTGTAAGAAGCTTTGTAGGAGTAAGGAATGCAAGTTATAGATCTTTAGAAATCGAGTTATCAATCTACAGTTACATCAGCGTTACAAAATTATTAGGCAACAGTACTATAAAGACGAGATATAGGTTTAGTGCTGGCATCTAACAGGCATTGAAGTAACTACTGAGTTGAATTTCAGAAACAAGAAATGTTGTTGCCAAAAAGATGTATGCCACTCAAAGCGAAAAAAAATCTTTACGTGACGAGTGGTGGCGGCTTTCGGCTACCTTGACAAATGAATACCACAGGAAATGAATGTGTTTTATCCATTTTTCGCTAAATTGAGATAGGAGTGCCCTCACCATCGAAACCACCCTGCGATTTGGATGAATGATACGGTTTGAACCCGTCTTGGCGAAACCTTACTAACGGCACTTCCACCACCCTCCTAGTCCTAATGGTTCCAAAAAATAAATTACTACCCCTATCTTTGACACGGCCTATCTGCGGAACCGCCCATGCAATGTATATGATCTATACGGATTTAAACTAGTCTTCCCGGCATCTTTTTAAAGACGCCTTAACCATATTCCAGTCGTAGTAGTTCCTGAGCTGAAAGTTGTCGGCAGACAGACCGAGGGGTGCATAAGGTTTCACAGATGTTGAAACCTAAAAAGTATTTAAAACAAAGGACAGTTGATCTTCGTACGTTTAACACAGGTACAAAGAAATCCAAAGATATTATTAGATGGAAAGGTACACATTATAAACGCCATTAATTTAAAATGATTCCATTCGTTGTCGCATATTAAGACACATTCTCCCTTTTCAGTTTTCCGTAACAAACTGTTTTAGTATTAATGTAATGGCACAGCAAACACGAAGGAATCTGTGATTCTAGAATTACTACTTTCTACTAAATAGCAGTTCTTGTGAGAAATGTCTATGTTACATTTCGTGCGTATTGAGAGAAACGACATGGAAGTTGGATCTTGTCCACAGGGTAAGGTGGCACTATATGATGTACCATAGAATTTTGTTCCAGCAATCCAACACACTGTTTAAGCCAGAGGTCCTGGGCAGTGAATTTTCACAGGGTCCCACGAAATCAAATAACCAACAAGAATGTGTATATCTAGATATATATATATCGAGTATGAATAGATTAATACAAGGGAAAGGTGAAATGCCAGGTACTCATTTGAGATCCGGATGGCACTCCTAACATTTACAACAAATGGAAGCTATTAACCTCCATGTAAACGTAATTATGTCAAAAACATGATCGGTACAAATGTTACAAAATTACCATGCCAAGACTTACTTATCCTTGCTTCAAACTTAACCTGTGATTCATGTCCATATATATATATATTGATGCCAAGTCCACATATATTGGGTCGTAATTTATTTTATCCACCCGAATTTATAATATTTCATTCCTCTAGAAGTAATGTAGCGTTACATCGCCTGCTTTGACTATACTAAAAGCCGTTGGAGTAACTAAGAGAGTGGGATTTTAAAGCAAATGTTAAGACGCGCCCGCTCTGTCCGTCTGTCGACAGCTTTCAGCAAAGGAACTATTCGGAATAGCAAGGTGGTTGATATGTCGTTGGAAAGCTCTCGGTGAAACTAACTCAAACTCATGTAGATAATGTACATTGCAGTGGTGGTGCAAGAGGTAGGTGGTAATCTTTGTAATTACAGAGAAACATCTCTATAACGGGCACCCTCGGGACCAAAGAAAGTGTCCGCTCAAGAAAGGTGTCCACCTTAAAGAGGTTTCGAATAGGGAGTCACTACTCGATATACAGTAATACAGTACAATACATACGACTATAAGCTCAAGTAAATTATATATCACAATGTTCTTCATGGACAATGATCTGCATTTTAATTAAAAGCTCTCCTTTCAAAAGGTTCTTGGATCTATCCCGTCTAGGAACCATTCTCAAGTTTCGTAGAGAATTTGCTTAGTTACTCAAGGCTAATGCCAGGATGTTACATCCAAAATAAGTGTCGGACCAACTTCCTTCACATAACATGTTCTCAACTCTTTTACGACCTGAGTTAAAGTTGAATAAATAAAATTAAAGTTCAATTCACGTCCAGGAATTTGAATTCGGGAATTGATAATGAATTTTGTTCCTGCTTTGACAGGAATTCATAATGAATATTGTTTCCGTGTCTGTAAAAGGGAGTGTCTAGGGATTAATTACTTAGCGATGCTATTGCATTTTCGTTACGGACCAAAAGTATCATCCCTTTTGTACACGTGTTCGCTTTAGAGAGGTACTGTTAAAAGACGTTTAACTGAACTATGGCTAGGGACTTGGTTGATAGTATTCGTGCAAAGGTCTCGTCGAGATGAGATCAAGCTCGTATCATTCATCCAGATCGCATGGACTGATCTCGAGTTATGCAGGGGGAATTTAACTTTGGACCTACTTGGACTAGCAAGGCTGTTGATGTGTCGTTGTAAATATCTCAGCAAGGTGAGTTCAAACCCACATCATTGATCCACATATCAGAGGCGGTCCTCGAGTTTCGGGCGGGAGGATATTTCAACTTTGGAACTACAGTGGAACCTCTGTAAGTCGAATTCCTTGATATCTAGAATTTTATTCATTCAACTTCACTTTCCCTATTACACCCCGTGTTAATTTACCAATCGGATAATGTGAGGTAAAACCCTCGTTAATTCGAATTTTGGTTGTTTTCTGAACGTGGCCCTTAACTTCTATAACTCGAAACGTTTTTCTAGAGAATATCTACAATTGAAATGTACAGTATTAATACGTCTGTAAGTCAAAGTTCTTGGTTCAGTAAACCCATTGTAGGTCGAAGTTTAAGGAGTTAAACGATCTGAGTAAATCCTCTTAGTTGACGACAATTATCTTTGCATTGTCACTTTCGTAAGACACTAAAAAACGGTTAGAACGTGATTGACGCCTCAGATGCTCCCGCTACTGCCAGTGCTGTCCGAGTGTCTGTTGTGTCATAATCAGCAAGAAGTCAAGTAAAACTTTATATTTATGGGCCAGATTAGTAACTTCTTGAATTCGGACCATCCGTATTACTTGAGTGCAACGCTTGTTAAAAATCCACAAACATTCATGCCAAAGGCTGGATTCGAACTCACGACGCTACCGTAATGCCTCGGAGCACAACAGACCTTGGTTGGCATGCAGTTAACTGTTTCATATGATGGCAAAGCGAAAATGTAAGAGGATTACTATACAAGAGAAACTTCAGTCAGTTCCGGCCCTCAAAATCTGGAGGTTCTGTATTTTGCCTCTTGATATGTCGAAATATTCGATAACTCGATTTTTCTTTTTCCATTAATTTTCGAGTTATCCAGGTTCTATTGTACTAGAGCAAGGAAGACGCTTGAAGTATTGCTGGAAGATCTCGCAGCAATTTTGCCAACGGCACATTGATTATCCAAACAGGATGCTCGCTGCTGAAGCCTGGGGGTAACTGATATGCACAGTCCCTCACTTGTATTTATGTTTACAGGGTGAGTCCCTGTATAAATATTATACAGAGTGATTCCAAGTTATGAGGACAAATTTGGGAGCTCGCTATTCACACCAAAAAAGTGTCCAAATCGATTTCATTTTTGAGATACAGAGGATTCAACGTCGACTCCAAAATGAACGTGTAACAACGGTGAATATGACGCGTATTACCTGACATCATGAGTGATGTAGAAAAATACAGGGTTTGTCCGGGAAGTAAAACGACTACATTTTTCTGGTTTTTCTATTGACTGCAGCGTGCATAAGGTGGGTAATCAGTGGTGGTGGTCTTAGGGGTAAACGTTCCAGAGCTCATTTGTCTCCCAGCTCTCGTTCGGTCAGGATTGGCAAAAAACTGGAATTCGTTCGTAGTGCGCGGTATAAACTCAAAATGCAGCGCTTCGTTGAGCAACGATACGCTATCAAATTTTGTATGCGACTTGGCAAATCTAAGACTGAGACATTTCCATGTTACAGAAGGCTTTGGGAGTGAGTGCCTCTCAAAATCCCAAGTTTTGCGATGGCACAAGATGTTTAAGGAGGGTCGGGACGAACCACGCTCTGGCAACCTGTTAACTAACAAAACCAAGGACAATGCGAATCGTAAGAGTAAATATTTAAATTCCGATCGTCAATTAAGTGTTCGTATAATACCGTAGACTCTAGGAATAGATCGAATCACTGTTCACGAAATCGTTACCGAGGATTTTTAGATAAAGAAATACGCTCAGGCAAACCTACCTGCCGGTCCGCGAATATCTCGCTAAAAGCCACGTTACAAAACTTCCTCAATCTCCGTACAGTTTTGACGTGTCTCTGACTTTTTTGTTTATCCGATCCAAAAGTTGCTCAAAGGATGCCATTTTGAAGGTGTGGACTACGTAAAAGAGGCTTCGATGAGGGCCTTACCTGAAGTTGCCAAAAAGGTTTTCCAGGGTGCCTATCAATCATGTAAATAGCTCTGGAAAAAATGCATTGATCTTACTTGTGTGCTCCTGTGATCAAAATTCTTAATTTTAATAAAATGTTCGTTACCGTATCAAGCAAATACCGTAATCATTTGGTCACATTTTTCTATTTTCATTTAATTGTATTAGTTGATAGGAAGATTATTTATTTATAAGATAGATTATTTATAAGGAGAGTTTTCCGAAACTTTATTAACATGTGTAAACCATATTACCATGCAGTTCTGCAACTAATAGAACTCGAATGTAATACAAGTTAATGAACATTTCTCAAACGTACAAACTTGTTTAGAAGATATCACTAAGTTTTCTTCAATAAAAAATGTTTACATAGTTTGATTATATAGAGAAACTCCATAACACGAGACTGTACAATTTTGATTTTGCAGTTCTGTTTTTTGTAAAATATATAATTGTTTATCTCTAATAACACAGATTACGTATTTACCTCTTAATCACACTGGAAGATGTGACTTTAGTTTCTCTCAAAGTAACAGTTCTATTCTCCACAGCATAAAAAGGTAATTTAAGATTTTCGTGCCATCTCGGAGAGACATGAATAATTAAAGAAGCAAAAGTAAATATTCCATTATCATCGGTGATGCCACTAAAGTATATACCACGGTTCGGACACTATTTTACCTTCTATATTTTCTACGGCGTGGCATCTATGATATGTAGCACTGAGAGTGTGGATTTAATACCCTTGTCAAGGCATCTTCTTAATGTTAGTCTAGTGGAATTGTGTAAAACTCTACAAAGCCTCAGCGAGCATGGCCAGCAGGAGACACGGTTTATGCCTAGTCCTAATTCAAAATCTGTAAGCCCTAGGCAACGGTCTGAATGCAATACAGAATTATTAAAAAGTAATTGTTCAGAAAGAAGGGTACAGAGGTACAATTAAGATGTTCAGTTACAATGAGAGTGAATAATGTTTTCCAACGTACTGAGTTGTGAGCAAACATTTATTAATAAGATATTAAAGATTTAAAAATAATATTGAAGCTCAAAATTCTTACCACAAAAACAGCAGTAAATAAGGTAGCAGTCAGATCTGAATGAAATCGGAATAAAAAAAATCCTCCATATACAGCAGCTTGCAATCCGTAGTTGAATCTCACACTTTGTAAAAAAAAATGATAATCTTCTCTGGTAGAATGCCTTCCGAGCAATGCTACTGAGCTGTGCGCTTCCGGGTTAGTCACTAACCATAGGTGTGAACTCTTTAATACACCGCAACAATGAAAAATGCAGTTTACAATAGGACGACTTGTTCCTTTTTTAAAGAGAAAATGTGTAAATTTAAGATTAAAGGTAGACTCCAGTTATTGAAAGGTTTAGGGCCTCACACTCACGAATGTAAAGACATTGGTCTGTTCGAATTTCGACTTATCGTGTGTTCGTAAGCTTGTAGAATAGGGAGAGTCCGAAGTCATTTAAAAATCAAATAGTTAAGTCTCTTTTTATCTCGTGTTAAATGTGACTTGTGTAGAATACATTTTATACTGTAAGAACAAACAGTTGTACACCTGTCGCATTCTCTGATATTTTTTAACACCGCTAAATTAAAACTTTTAACACGGACTCTAGTCCAGGAAATCTAGAGCAATTATACCCTCAACCTGGACAAAATTGCAATAGAAGCTTTTTAAACTGTTTTTGACTTAGAAATCATTACTGAATAACATATTCAAAATCCGACAAAATCGGACCACGGGAATACCCCCAAAAACGGTTTTCAAAATGGCGCATCATGGTTCAAAACGCTTTGGATCTATCTTGAATTTGATGATTGTTTTTTTTATAAAAGGTAATTTTACTTACTATATTTTTGTTTATGAGCATTGTTATCATATCTCGTACAGTTTCTTATGAAACAAAGTTTATTTTTAAAAATCATAATTTTTTCCATATATATCTTAAATAATAGCCTGTATCTCGGTTCCCTGTAATCGGATTTTCATGAAACCTCTTTTAAATAAAAGCCCCATATAAATGCTACATTTTTAATAAGAACACTTTACTTCTATCTTTCACCGTTTGTAAGGTAAAAACCTTACAATCAACGCATTTTTTCTCTTTAAAATGGTATTATCAATTGCTGCTATTTTCTTGTTCAGATCTATTTTTTACATTTTATGTATTTATTAAATCATTTTATAAGTTCAATAATGATATTATACTGCACTGTGTTCTATATGTGTGAGAATATTTACAATATAATTCTTCATTACCCAAATTAGAAGAAAAACCTTCGTATAACTTCTTTGTATGAAAAAATGTAAAATTTCTAAACTCAATTTTTGTTATACCCAATAATGTTTTAAATAAATCTATATGTATTAACACTACACTACAGCAAATATTTTTCACGTAATAATGAATAACAGCGTTCACCTATCAACGTCTGAAGTAAGTTAAAAGTTACTTCAAATTATGTATGTTTGCTTTAATAAATTGAAGTTTCAATAGAAACACTTTAATATGAGTCGTCTTCATCACTGTCGTATTCATTATCAGCAGCAGTTTCATTGTTATCATAGCCACTGACTTGGCAGTCTCCACAAGCAAGCCGAACATGACAATCCATTACGCTTGCATACACATCGAAAAGTTGCGCATTTACTTTTACAAGAACAACGTATCATGTTAAGAAGTTGCTCTGGAGCTGGTGGCATATCACAAAGTATTGGATAGTGGGAATTATTCTTTACATACCAACCCCACTCTTCAGCCTCGATTTCCTAGTCTGTAGATTTCCAGATTCTTATTTGAAACTATGTACGAAAGATGTGGTACTTTGTAGACGAATCAGTCGGTGGTAAACGTTCAGGTATGATGTAGCTGCAGCTACCTTCTCAAGTAACATTGGATGGCGTAGTCCATTTGTGTATTCCAATGACCTGCAATCATATAACAGAAGCTTTGCTTTTCTTCCAGCAGCCTTAGTTTCAGACTGGTGACAAGAGTCAGAACAAAATACACTTACAACTGAACGGAGTTCACTATTCTTCACCAGTCTGTTAAATGTTGAGGACTTTCCAATTAAAAAAAAAAAAAAAATCGGGATGTTTTGTGAAAGCATGCCCAAATATAAGAAATTTGCAGGTATCATCAGCCAGTAATGATTTAATGAGGAGAATATCATACACAGGATTGGGAGATTGTCCCCGTCTTACATCACTGCGATAGTATAACTTAAAACCAGTATAATTTGCATGATACAGAAGCAGAATCAGCAAGTCAGTATCTTCCCCAATTACTGTCCAGAATTACTTTTTCAGATGTTGAGACTGCAGCACGAACTTTATCCACATCAGCTTCTCAAAATGCATTGTGCACAGTACATCAACGGTCCTTTAACCTCTTAGTTATGAGGGAAATCATTGCTTCTTTGTTCTTTGCATTACCCAAGAATTGTTCTTTCTCGTCAATAAACTTCATGTGAGGATTGAAATTAATATCTCTGCTGGTCTTGGTGCAGCATCTTCTGTGAGCCATATTCTTGATTATTGGAGAGTCACTATAACCATAAAAAACAACGATAGCTTTCCCATATGTTTTCAGGGTGAAATCTGCATAAGAAGCTGCAATGTTTCCATACGTTTCAGTTCTAGGCCATGAAAGGCGATGTAGGAGAGATCCACCATCCAATACATACTGTTTTGTAAACTGAATGTCTTCAGCTTCTTCCATGTGTACCTCTTTGGGTATTATAGTATTACATGAACTAACTGAGACTTGTTAGTTTTCCTCAACATACACCGAGATTCAAATAAGGCAGGAGGATAAGAACAAAGTTCATAACACATCACATCTTCAAGATTCATGTCCCCACCAGTAGCAACAGTCATCATTCTCTGAAAGAGAAGTGCTGCATCTATTTGTATATCATCATTGACTCGACTCCCAACAGCAGCATCAGATCCTAGAGTTTTCACTTTGTCGGATCTTTTCTCAGAACATTTGAGTACATCATTACCCATCATTTTTTGAACAATGTGTGTGCCGATGGAATGCAGTTCATCAACATTTACTCCAGGATCAGTTATTGACACCTGTAACAATGTTGAAAAGATCTGGACCAGAATTGAATGGGGATATGGATTCTAGTCGTTCAACAACTTTCTTAATATCATTAGTATCCCTCATTTCTTTGCTTTCCCTCATTTCTTTGTGTTGTTCACTTCTTTCCAACAAAATTTTAGTGTATTCCTGCATTGCTAAGTTATAAGTAGAACACACAGGTATAGAAAATAGCCATGTTGCTCTCTGAATATCATTAAACCCACTTCCTCGTTTCAAGCCTCCTCTACTTTTCAGGGAACGCATTAATTAATACCTGCTGTAGCACCAGATCTGAACTTAGTCCAGCCCATACCCTGTCACTTCTTCTTGTCACGAACTTGCCTTCCAGAAACATTTTGTGAACAACTGGATTTTCAGATGGGAAACTAAACATTTCCTGCAAGTACAGATATAATGACTTGAGGTAATTGTGATGTCAAGCTGCTGCAACTATTGGGAGAATCTTCATCGTAAATGTAAATCCCATGAGTCAGTCCTATCTGCTGTTATTAAGTTATGTGCTACGTTGATCATTTGCTGATACCCTAGCCAAAGTTTACTTGTTCTTGAAGAAGATTGAAGGCGAGTTTTCTTCTCCTCCAAAGAACTGATTTGAGATAAAGCATGGGACAGCTCCACATCCTCAACATGTTGTGTACTATTTATGACATTATCAAGTAAGTTACAAGTTTCCTTAACTAGATGATGAGGGGATCTTCATTGCGAGGAAAAACGTCTGAAACCAGTAAGGTACTAAGAGCTGCATCTACTATCATATGACCTCGTATTGCTCGAGAAACAACTTTTCCAGACATCATATGTAACACAGCGTTTGGTCCATAGATTTCTTGAAGTACTTCAGACAATCCTGAACCATTCATCAGAGTGCCAATTGAACCCAAAAGATTGATCAGAGTATGAAATGTTCCCAACATTAAAACAATATCTTGGAGGTCTCTTTGCTCATGGATGATTTCGGAAGCTTTCCAAAATAAAGGTTGATCAAAAGTAATGATACATGGGATGTTTTGATCACATGCTAACTTGTTCAGATACTGCAATGTTGAGAGTATACATGTCATGTCACTAGCTGCCATATCAATGATAGGAAGAAATGTGATTGATGCCACACCTGGATGTGGAGCATTTGCTCCCCTATGAATTGCTTGCATAGCTCCTGACCAACTTGGACCTGATCGTTCTGCTGCACAGATCTGCCACAAGAGATTTAACCTACTTATAGAGGCAGTGGGCAGTACTGGAAGTTTGCTGAATGTAATCTCCTTGATCATGCTTCTTGAATGTCTGTTTTCTACAATGTCAACTGCAGCAATATTCTTGATATCACTTTCAGCAACCTTACGGCGATGAATAATTGGATAAATCTTGTTCTTTGGGGTTGTATCAGCAAACACACTCATTCCATGAAAGGTGTTCCTCCCATCCAAAGTACAAACATTGTGGTCAACATTATCAGCTGCTAGAAGAACTGCAGTGTTCTTGGCAGTATACAAAGAGACATGGCTAGATACTGCAGCATTTCTTCCAAATCTAATTACTTCTAAATAGGATGAGTAATAACCAAAATTGTGAGGCAAATCAACAGCATACACCTGTACCTTGATCTAAAGTTGTGGTGCAGCTGGATAGATAATCCAATCTGTAGTGGACATAGTAATGCTCTATGGCGGATGCCTTGCATAATGCTTTAAACAATCGCGCCAATTTTTATGGATGGATCCTTTCCCACATAATTTTCACAATAATAATTTCAAACTCTTAGGAATGTATTCCAAAGTACTTTCTTCAGTAAGGCCATCTGGAGATGGGTACACATTCACATTAGGAAAGTTTAGAGATTTGACCTCACTTCTGATAATTTTGGCTGCTGCTTCTATTAAGTAAATCTTCTGCATCACATTCTTTTGACTTTTGGTGATAACTCTGAAGAATTTCATTGGCTGTATCAAGTAAAGTAAATACATCTTTCTTTCCACTTTCTCCTGAAATGATAATTTTCTCTCCATAATGCTCCAAAAGTTTCCTCTTCATATGTTTACGATCATAGGCACAGCTTTGACTCATTTTAAGATATTCTTCAATTTTTGAAATCAGGTCTCCAATCAGCAGATGTTCTTCATCATTATTTTCCAAGTAAGAATAGGTCTGAAGGAATGCAAGGTACTGTTCTTCATTATTTGGTCGACCTTTCTTTAAGCACTTGTTGGAGGAAGAGTATTCATGAGGAATGTTCTTACCAGTTCGAAAATTGACACTGCAAGAGTTATGGTAGACAGTTTGCTGCATGAAGGTCACCAAGATAATACTCTAATCGTCCTCGTACCTTAAATGACCATTCATCACAACGATTTTCACAGCATTTTTTTTATGCTTTCAACATATTCTGAGGTTCGTACTTCACATGCTCCGATTTAGGTTTATGTTTAGAAGAAAGGTCCACAAATGTATCACAAAAGAAGCAGTGAGTGACACTGCGAATTGTGTCTTCATTTAAACGTACACTTTTTCTTGGTTTTGTTCCATCACTAATCTGCTGTTTCTTCACATCAATGTCCTTTGTATCTATAAATCGTTTGCGACATGAAACATGGACAGTAATACCAGGAACTGCAACCACATTATTTCCACTCCTGTGGCTTCCTTTATTTATACCATCTGCTCCTTTCTGTTTAATTTTAACTACCTCTTGTCGACTGTCCAATTTTTCGTTACAAATCACACAATATTCAGACATCTCCATTCTTAAATGTGAAATTTAATCTGAAACAAAAAGAAAAAAAGCAAATTATAAATTAAAACTTTCAAAACATTTTAAAACTTGAAAACAAAAATTAATGACATAAACAATAATTCAAGAAAACATGCAACTAAAATAGACAAACATTATTCAGAAATATATTAGATTCCGAACAAAGTTTCCGGTATTTTAAAATTATTTTTTCGAGGGTTGTTATGGTTGCTTTTTTTTATGATTTTGAGAATGCTATTTAGTACTGATTTAAAAACCTTCTGCAGTTATATGTTTTTAGTTAGGGTGGAAGGGACATTACTTCAAAATCGAAAAATTTTCTTCCCTTTCTAATTTTTGTTTTATTATAATCGGATTCACGAAATAGGAACAAATAAGTAAATTAAAAATATTCAATATATCCATAGATGTAAAAGATGGTGAAAACGTCAAAATCTCGTTTTTTATAAGAAACTGTACGAGATATAACAATGCTCATAATCAGAAATGTAGTACGTAAAATGACCTTTAATTTTTTAAAAAAATCATCAAAATCGAATGAGATGAGCGCGAGATACAGACAAAAAATGCAAGATAGACCCAAAGCTTTTTGACCATGGTCCGCCATTTTCAAAACTGTTTTGGGGGATGTTCCCGTGGTCCGATTTTGTCGGATTTTGAATGTGTTATTCAGTAATGATATCTGAATCGACAACTGTATAAAAAGCTTCTATTGCAATTTTGCCCAGGTCCAACTGTAAATTGCCTGGACTACTCTTTCTATACTTCACCATTTTACTTGTATCATACATGAATTGTGTTGAGCTAACACAAAAACTAGATAAACACTATCTAACACTTAAACTGTGTTAAAACTATCAGAGAACCTTGGTAAGCCGCAATGCTAAACCTCGTCAGTTACACAAAAAAAGAATACTCAATGTGGGACTACTCTCTTGTGCTAAAATTGAGTTGAATTATCATTTGAGGTGTATGCGCGAGCAAACGTCTATGTGGCATGTTTGTGTAACTTGCGTTATTTACGAAATAAAGGTATCAGTTGTGTCCTTCGTACGTATTTGCACTTGGTTTGAGCATATTGCAAAAAAATGATCCTGGTATTATGGAATTTCTGAAGAGAAATGCGCTGCAAAAGCCGTGAAACAAACGTACACTCTTCCCTTGAGTGAGAGCACGCTTAAACCAGTGGCGGCCCCTAGGTACGGGTGAAAAACGGGCAACAACTTAGGGCCCCGCGTCCACAGAGGTTCCGCATTGCCGACAATTAGTTAGTAGTTTTGCCTGTTTCAAGTCACCTAAAATACTGTAGTTGTAGTTAATGAAAGTTCATAGAACCTACAAACAAATGACCAATCTTAGTGTTTATTTACTGCTTTTTGTTTATTTTCAAATTGTAATTTGTAGATCTAGTTGATTAAGTAGATACCACGGTTTAGGAGTTTTCCGAATTTTTGCATTTTTCTGTGTGTCGGGGGGGATAAGTGTATAGTAAAGAAATGGGCTCTGTAAAGTCTACTCGAACAATTATAATGCACTGAAAATAATAGCCATCGATTCCCATTACTGTTGCGTCTGCCGAGAGGAGGTTTTCTAGCCTGAAGCTCATCAAGACTTAACCACCATGACTCAAGACCGGTTGCCAGCTCTCCATCTTCTATCTATACACTCTGAAAACTGTAACTTGGTTGTACTCCCAATTTTTAGAGGCAGTGGCGAACCCAGAAGTGGGTTTAGAAGGTAAAATATGAATCTCTGGGTGCGTCACTGATTCTCAAAACTTGAGAGTACACTATACTACCTATTATTCAGATTCACTGACGATCACAGGGATTCATATTTTACCATCGATTTTGTCCTAGTAATCTGTTCCCTCCCAAGACCTGGGAGGTAAAAGAACCGGGGTCCGCTACGTTTCGACGCCTTCGTTTTGGCGCCGCCGTTTCGGCGCCACCATTTTGGCGCAGGCTACGTTTTGGCGCTACCGTTTCGGCGCCGGTTCAGTTCGGCGCCAAAGTGAGGAAAACGGAAATTATTAACATACCTTATGACATAATAATGTACTTTATACTTTTACTGTCCTCTGACGACAACTGATGATCAAAGAAGTACTTAAAACATTATTTATTGTACTCTGCTTCTAACAGTTTTGAAGCATTATTTATGTTGCACGGTCTGAGCCAAAGATGCCTAAATGACTTAAGTGGCTGGAACTTGTCTGTTATGTACAAGGGCGCCAATAAGATATATTGCTTTTCTAATTTAAATATAAAGATTTTTGTACATTTTTAACGTAAGAACTTTTACTTTTGCTAAACCTAAACAAGAAATGCATAAGATGGGGTAAGTAGTGAAT
Organism: Lepisma saccharinum; assembly: GCA_022664845.1. NCBI lineage: Eukaryota > Metazoa > Arthropoda > Insecta > Zygentoma > Lepismatidae > Lepisma > Lepisma saccharinum. Next base: position 60,648 of record JAGDQP010000895.1, on the reverse strand, counting down.
ATTCGAGACGAAAAACAAAAATCATCAATAAAGTCATTTTTGGGGCTGCTTTTGACAGTTATGAAGCATTATTTAAGTTTTCATGCTTTGAGCTAAAGATGCCTAAGGGCCATAAGAGGACAGGGTGTTTCTCTCGTGCCTACATTTTTAACGTAAGAATCTCTACTTTTCCTAAACCAAAATAAGAAATACATAAGGTGTGCTAAGTAGTGAATATTCGAGATGAATAGAAAATCGTCAATAACGTCACTTTTTGGGACTACTTCTGACAAAGTTATGAAGCACTATTTGTTTTCACGGTTTGAGCTAAAGATGCCCAAGGGCCACAAGAGGACAAGAAGTTTCTCTCATGTACAAGGGTGCTAATGAGATGGAGGTTGCATTCGTAATATAAATAGACAAATTAGTTACAATGATAGTTCGTTCATGTTCAGAATATAAATTTAGACAAAAAAGAGTATTGGGACTGAATTTGACAAAGTTTTGGAGCATTATTAAAGTATCCTGTCTGAGCCAAATATGCCTAACGGCCACAAGGGGAGGATGTTTCTCTCGTGTACAAGGGTGCTAAGAATTTGGAGGTTCCATTCGTAATATAAATGGTAGTTTAACCTCGACCTGAGATTAGACTTCAACCTCGACTTCGCCGTCGGACTTGAACCTCGACCTCGAACCTTGCAGTTTAACATGACGTTCCTATCTGTTTTATATGTATATATAAATTGTTCCAAAGGTATGCAGAATGCATTGTAATTAAATATGAAACTTATTTTCTTTGAATATAAAATAATAAATTGCGAAATTGCGCCATTACGAAATTACGAGTAGCTCTCCTGAATCATGTTTCTCTGCTCCTCACTAGTTACGTCCCTGCTGTAACCCAGCCTGTTTATGTTGGAAATAAATAAATAAATTCATTTTCCGCCGAAAAAAACACTTCATAATTAAAACCATTTAAATAAAAATATTATATTTTTCAATTACTTACTAAAGTATAAACGTCTCATTGCATCTCTTCCATGAAAGCAGCCCCTGGATCTGTTCTGTATAGTGTTTTAAAGGCTGGGAAGAAAACGGAAGTTTTGAAAAAAAAAAAACAGGAAAAATTGTTTTTTTTCCACGAAGTAAAAAAAACTGTGGTTTTATTGACGAAATTGTTTTTTTTTCATCTCCAATATCCACTACTTAACACACCTAATGCATTCAATCGGATGATCTTATGTTAAAAAATGTACAAAACACTTGTAATTTACATTAGGAATGCAATATATGTCATTAGCACCCTTGTACATGAGAGAAACGTTCTGTTCCCTTCTGGCCCTTAGGCATCTTTGTCTCAGACCCAGAAAACACATTTTGCTTCAGAACTTTGTCAGACGCGGTCCCATTGTGTATTTTTTTCTATATGTATGTTTTGAACATCAACTAACCTTTTAACTATTTCATTGATCAAAAATGTTGTCAGGGACCCCGTAAAAGTAAAAAAAAACGTTCTTTTCTTAAGTAGCACGAAAAATTGAATAAAAACAAACGTTTCTTTCCGGCGACCAATTTTTCCCGTTTTTTTAAAACACTACGTCTGTCGCATCTTATGGACCAAGTTTTTAATACCTCTTTAATACAATAGTTTCCCTGGTGTGATTCTTAGGTAAAGCTCTGGCGCCGAAACGTACGGCGCCGAAACGTTACTGCACCGAACCGGCGGCGCCGAACCGGTAGCGCCGAAACGGAGGCGCCGAACCGATCGGGTCCCAAAGAACCGTCCCTCTAAACTTAACGCTGGGTGCGCCACTATCTCTACAACATTTGGTTCAGTTTTAACAGTGCAGAAAACAACGTTGCTTCTAGTCTGGATCATAGCGATTTGATCGAAGATTTCAGCGCCAAGAAAAGTCGCAGAATTAACTTCTAAAAACTATAAAATATGTGTTTTACTATTGTAAAGCTGCACTTGTTTATTTAGTCATAGGTAATTCTCAGATTTCTAATTATACGATTTCATTACATCGAGTTTATTTTCATGTAAACTAATACCTCAATTCCCTATAGAAAAAGTCTTCGGATGACATTCACCTTTGCGGGAAGAAAAATATTTATTTGTACACAAATACACACACACACACACACACACACACACACACACACACATATATATATATATATATATATATATATATACTTGAGGCGAATAATTGAGCATGCTGCCTTATATTATGAATAAATATTAGCTATGAATAATTACTTCAAAATTCTTACATTCCTCTTTCTATCCTTACTTCACGTAGATGATAATGTTTATCGCATGCTATACTTAAGAAATAGTCATAAAATTCGTAAAGCTGTGGTACGTACCAGTTGAGACGTATTAACACATAACAACCATTAAAAAGAATGTTTGGGGTTTTAAAAGGAGAAGTTATTTTTTAAGATCTGAATCTGTAGGATTAATATTTCAAACAATTGAACGTTGCGATTCTACTAACAACGCAAGGACTCCAAGTGGCGAAATAAATTTACTTCAAAATGTATATTTAAATGTTTGTAAATCTCTTTCTGTTTTACTGTAGAAAGTGTACTGAATTACTGTTCCTGGTACATACCTGTTTCGTGACAGGTATAAATATATTTTACGCTTACATTTTGAAATCCAACAGGATATTTATAATCCACGTTACGGTACAGTACCCAGAAAGTTATATAATATAATTCCTTATAATTAATTGCTGTTGACCAGTGTTATTATTAGTTCTAGATAACTTTATTCCATCTTCTTATTTAAATCTTTAATATAATACGAAGGTAATATAAAATAGACTCCTATATTTGTATTTTTTTTATGTTCATAATAAACTATACAATGCTAAACAAAATATTACCTTATGATGACAGTGCCATCTTCTGTGTGACTGTGGAATAAAAGCATGGCGAAATTTCCAAACACTAACTTCCTTATAACGCTAGTAATTAAACAGTGTAGTAACTATGGAACACATTTAGAAGAATAATTCGAAAAAGTAGTAGTTATAACGAATATTTGTAGCGTTTACTTACAAACACAAGTAGTGTATTTTGTTTAAAAAAAAATAATCCAGTGGCGTTAGGTCACATGGTCAATTCGCTGGACTATTTCTTGAAATGGAGGAAATCCGTCGTATAACACACACCATATAGTGCATTTTCCAGGATTTAATGGAGCCTCGTGAATTTTCTGAGGATTGGTCTTACTTTCCATGATCATTTGGCAATGCCCACTGATCTGAAATGACAAAACATAATGTTATCAAAACAAAACAAATGACAGTTATCCCTATCAAAAATTATATCACTCTAAAGAAAACACTATATATTTAACACATTTTTTTTGTGTCGCAAGGAAATCAGAATTTCTAACGTTTGAAATATCTTCGATTATATCTAATATCTGATTTTTCCTTTATTTTTATATTAAAACTTGAAACATGATATGGATATAATTATATTGATTCTTATAGGGTAAACTTATCTAAAGGAGTTTGGAAAATTTTCACAGTACTTTTCCGTAGCTATCCTTGTAAATCGCTGGCTTAAATGAAAACAATGGACTGTGTAGGAATAAATCCTGTTCTTACTATGGATATAGCAGTGACCAATTAAATTATATATGATAAAATCTGGTCTGCGTATAAATTTCAACTTTTGACTACAAAGCGCCACGCATTTCTAACGGCCAAATAAAATATATCTAAAAATCTGATCTTTAGAAACCGTCATTGTATAAATTTCAAATTTTCATTGGAAAAATGTCACGAATTTTTAACGTATACTATAGTAAAGCAAGTTTGATGTGATTCAATTTAAAATGTCTAAATACCAGAAGAAAGAAAATGAAATACAAAAACAGATATTATATTCTGAGACGCAACGATGTCATTTACAATTTGGATACTTTCAAGTACGAAGATTTAATGTATCAAAACTATGAAAATCATTTATATTATTTTGTATATAGACAACACGTCTTCAGGAGAAGCGTATATAAGTTATACGGAGTCCAGCTATTTCCAAGAAGAGACATATGCTACTGAACCTCCCTAAGGTAGAGGAAACATCACACAGTCCAGCTTTACGTTATAAACATTAAACCTGCGTTCGAGTAGGTTACACATTAGTACTTTCAGTGTGTAACAATGAAATCTGCATTGAGAGACGTTATCCGCGAATGACCAAAGCCAATTACGAGTCTGTCAAGTAAAGGTTCTCGCCCAACAATTGGGGATCCGGGAACTGCGCATATATTTAGAGAGAGAGGAGGGTCAGTATTCAGCACATTTCATCCTGTGCTGAAAAGAAATCCAGTGACGTTAGCAACTGGATCACGGGTGCTGGATATAATGAGGCTCTTAAGCAATAGTTTCTTCGATAAAAAATGTGCTAAACACAGTGTGACCAACAACTGTAATAAATATATTGGTCATATGAATATTCTCATATTTAAACAATAAATTCTGCATATTAAAGTAAATTTTGTTTTCAGCGTCGGTGCTATTTTGTGAGCGGAAGCATAGAGGAAAAGTGGAACAATATGAAGGCTGAGAAATTATGGTTATTTCTTTTAGAAAAGCAGAGAAAAAGAAAGGTGGTGAATAGAAAAAAGAATTATTGGACGCATCTCCAGAAGAAACCATTTGTTACAATGAAGATCGTTCTTTGAATCTGCGACAGGGCTTACAGATGAGATTTATTGCTGTCTCCGGATACAGCAGGACGAATTGTATTTCAACGTCTGGGGTCAACCCAGGAGCGGAAGCCAAGGTAACAAAGAGGATTCCAAATAGATGTCAGCTCCTCCTCTATCTTTCTCTCTCCTCCCTTCCACTCCCTCTCTCTCTTTCTTCCGAGAAAGGTAACGCGTGACATAACGCTTTGTGCAGTGCAGTAAAAATAGAAGGTCTTTCTGAATATTCGTAGTATTATTAATTGTAGGATTGCAGAGTTATGACACCAACGAAATCTAGGAAAAGAATGTAGAATCTTTTTAAATGAATAACGAAGGCGTAAAATGTCCGAGATACTTTGCTGTAGATGCATTAACGAAGCAGAGGGTTTCATACTCAAAGTAAGAGCAATTGTTTCAAAGTTGTGTCTCATTGTACAGATTGCTGTTCTTCCCAGATTATTAAATTAATATTTCATAATGCAAACCTAGTTGTATGTGATGGACATCATAATCCATTGTCGTTTTATGCAATGAGGTAGAAAATTTGGGAAGTGTGTTTCTTATCGCGTTTACACTTCTTCTCCCAATCCTGGTCTGTACGAAATTTGACCTTCGTAAATCTACAGGAATTGTGTTAACTTTCTCTTCAAATCGTAAGAATCCCAGACAGTGGGTGCTCATCATTTACAACTGTCAAATGTATTTCATAGAGATATCCTTTTGTTTTTATTGAAATGGAGCATTAAACTTGAGAACATTAAAAGAAAGTTTGAGTGGTTTAGTAACACAGTATCTTGACCAGGAGGTTTCAAATTATGGTACGTGTACCACCTGTGATACGCGGAAAGTTATTAGGTACTATGCCGTAAGGTTTACAGAAAAAATAAGCTTAAAATGTTATGGCCTTATTTCAGAAGTGTCCAAATCTACAGCCAATGTAAGTGTTCAATTTTAATGAGATTAATATCTGTGATAAATACACAATAGATTCGTTTTCATTGAAAGCAGGACATTATTAATATTATCTCACTACGATTGTCAAGTCTTACGTTTTCGCAGTAGGTTTTAAGCTTTTTAGTTAACTCTACGTGTTATGTTTTTATTTATTTCGTTAGACACTTTCTCTTTTTGTTTGCTTTTGCAGTCAAAAATCCATTTTAAATTCACCACGAAAATGTGAATAACTCTAGCTCGAATAAACTTATTTAGAAAGGCTTACTGACAAAAAGATGCTGTTGATAATACTGGTTTCACAGGAAATTTTATCGGTATTTTTTCTCGTCGGTATAATCATTACTGGCGCGAATATAGTGATGTAATAATAAGTATTAACATGGGAAATTCGATAATATACTTGGTGGCACGGAGAAACTACGAATTTCGTTTCAGTGGAATGCCAGCGTAAAAGTGTGAAAAGCGCTGACTTAGATTATAATGCAACCTAATGGTGATCGTTTAAACTATATAAAGTCCAGTAAAAATAGTGGTTTGTTAATTACTTGAAATATGTTTATGGTATAAAAGTAGTCAATGCTTACTTTAACATATGTGTCTTAATAGTTGAAGTATTATGCATATGCGATATTTTGTATATTAGTTCTTATTTATTGATTTATCCGTGGAAATTTATTATCGCATTAGAACACATGACTCTGGAAAAGAATCTGCAATTATGTTCCTCTGTCAAAGTATATCTACGAGAAAGGAACGACGCGACATCTTCACTTAGATTTTTTTATCTCATCTCTAAGCGTCAAAATACTGGAACTGGCGAATCGTTTAAGAGACCTAGTTGATAATACATTCAAGCATTATGATGGAACCTGTAAATGCATAGGATAAAAAAGATAAAAATGAATTTTATCGGCGGTAAAGCATTATGGCTTACGCCCATCGCGATACGGGGAAGCCCCTTATCTGGATCATGTCAAAACTTAGCTGTTTATGAATTAAAATAATAAATGCATAGGAGTCAACCATAGAGAAGTATAGCAAGCATTTCTATAATGCACTTGGCACCAGAGATGAAAAGAAACAAGTATGTTGCTGGCTGTAATTTGACCAGAAATGTGTGTGTTCTCGAATTAATTGATCAGAAATCTTATTCAGAATATGTGACTACAGACATCCCCTGTAAAGTAACATCTGACTAAAAGAAGACAGCGGCGTGGTCGACAGTCCAGACAGCCAATTGATGAAGCAAAAACGAAGTGCTCTATAGGATTGCGGCATACAGTCCGCCGTCTAAATCATAACCATCACTGTGTTATATTTTGGATAACAAATATACACTCCTAAATTTCAAATTTGTAATGTCTAACAATTTATTAGAAATCCACATTTAGTTAGCAAGTTCCTCTTATATTTGACTCGCCTTGTCACTTCGTGTTACAAAACTAGCTTGACATTTTTAGGGTTGAACTTGACTGGTTGTTTTGAGTTAATCCCTCATATCTCTTTCCAATGCTGACGAGAGATTCTCATAGGAGATCATTTCATTATCAGGAATGGATATTATGATTTCGAAATAATCTCTTTATTGTCGCTGTGAAGAGCGTCCTAGTGTCACTTGTCCTAGTGTCACAGTGTGTACGCATAACCACTACACTACTGAGGCTTGTTACCAAATCCAACTTATCGTGAAATACACCGTGACACATAATGCACGTCCAGTGGTTATTAGGAAACTGGATGCGTATGTTAAACACAATAGAGACCTACGTACATGTTATATGGCCCCATTACAGACACTCGTTTCATGTCCGCAATTAATGCTTTATCAAAGGACATTTTGTTGAAATATGTCCAAGCATTTAATTTTCATTACGAGCTACTGCTTTCAATAAACGTGCATATTATGTCCCGAAAGTCTAGATTTGTAGGTGACAAATTAACGTCAATGGATGACAGCACTGTAATATAGGGCAGGAAGTTCTCACGGATGCAGTTACTTGGAACAACTTTGAAATAGCAAGAATCTTCACTGCTATTGGCTTCTAATTGCTGGAAGGTGAGGTTCGAATAACGTACTTTTCAGTATGCTAACTAGCAAAAGCACCCAACTTACTTTGGAAACTTATCTTTAATAACAGCACTTTTTATTACACGATGGACACAATTCAAGAATAATTTTCCATCAATCTACCTGAGCTGAATGACACCCGAAAGGACATACAGGTTGCAGCACAGACGTCATGATTATCTCACCTAGAAGCTTCCAACAAGCTAACAGTGACATTGCGAGTCCCTTGTGGTCATACTATAAAACAAGAAGCAAGCGGGAGGAATGGTTTAGGATACTGCGAAACTTGCTATACAAATATCTTCCCCAGCACTACGAGTCCGAGATCAGGAGAGAATACGAGACATTACAGCCTATATACGACTCCAGAGACCTGACTAGAATGTCATCGAATTCGCCACAAGTACAGACCATTTCGAAGAGAACATTGCAGCTATACTACGGACGGTAAAACTAATTATCAACGAGGTTACCACCTACCATAAACTGTTAATGGAAGAGTAGGAATCTGCCTTGGAGGAGAGCAAGGTCCGCTTGTCTGGTGGTCACAGAGAAAGTGGTCCACCATACTAAGATTATCGCGTTGGATTTCCTGAAAACGTCCTATAATGAACAAAGAAGACCAAAAAACGAGAAGCGTGTTTCGGAAAATCAGTGGACACCCCCGAGAGAGAAGCAAACATCACTATCGGGACGCCTCATGAGGGACACCTTAGGGGACCGGATGAAAATCTTGAAAAAATTGCAACAAGTAAATAAGGGAAATAAAAGAAGTACCGCCGGACAAACCCATAGTCTCCTCTTGGGGAAATACTAACACATTTTTTAAATAAAAAAAAACTACTCTTGGCAAAATGGCTACAAGCCACTTCAAATTTTCTGCAGAAAATCGGAAGCGTTTAAAGAAGGAGTCAGAAGAACATATTATATACTACCGATTAAAAACTTATATACAAGCAGAGGTAGTATGCTAGAACTCCCAATACGAATCGCTAACAAGTCTGCAGTGAGGAGATATATGAACACCTAAACTCTTATATAAACCGCTTAAACAATAATGCAGAAGGACTTGATCTCACACTTGAGTGTCGATAAAAACCAAGATATAACGTCTTAGAGGCTAACGAAGACATCAAACTGACGAATATATTATAAGCTTTCTTCAAGACATGAAATTTTACATTTACACTCGGTACACCCAACTCCTTACCGACTCTCTGGTTATGAGTATGGCATTAAGTGTGAAATGAAGTATAGATAATGAACAGGGACTTGGGGAAAGATTAAAGAGATTAAGAAGAGTGTTTCTTGCTAGAGATTATAAGAAGTAAAAATAGATCATAAGTAATAAAAGATCTATCGAAACTAGTAGGCAAAAGGGAGAACAGAATCTAAATCAGAGACATTTTCTTACAAAATTACTACTTCAACATTGAGAATAAACCGAACAAACTTGTAAAGATCAGGAAAGGAATGGAGAGGGAATCTAACAGAGAAAAATGGCGAGTGAAAAAGCGACAAGACCCATCGCTGATGGCATATTAGAGACCAAACAATTTCAAACATCTAACACAAGTAGCTTTTACCCAACACGATCAACTTAACACAAAATTTTAACCAAAAGGAATCAAACATATGGAAATTAAATTAAAAACATGGCAAAAGTATGAACTAAAGTTAATCCACAAACTTGAAAACAGCTTCTTTGAGGCCCCAAAACTGAGCAAAAACCACGAGATGAGAAGCTATGGAAGAAAACATGAAATCGAAAACCGCCAGAGAATTGAAGATTGATGTTATAGAGTTCTAAGGAGTTTTATACGGTCAAGGAAACCAGAAAGAACGGATCCAAAACTCTCACGATCCAGGAGAAGCGAAAGGTAAAACTTGATGGTGGCTTGTGTATCAGAGGTCGAGCAACAGTACTGTGATATAAACGGGATGAAGACACTAAATGGATATTTTCAATACAGAGTGACAAAAGCAATAAAGAAAGACTAAAACCAAATCAAGTGACCAAAATAGTTGTGGAACGGAAATCCTTGAAATTGATAAACTCGTGGAGAAATCCATAAATGGCTTCATTATAACCTAATACGCGAAAGGTGCACACATAATGTACTAATACATCTACGACAGATAGAGGTGGTCTGTTATGCAGTTTCCTAGAGTTTTCTAACATTTAGTTCGAGATGTTTACACAATGTACCCATTGTGCACACCTATCCATACACAAAAGCAGATATGGGCTTAACCTTTCAAACAGTAAGCAAACAGCCAAACAGATAGAAAATCCGTAACTTGGTATTTAACTGATGTTAATTCACTACGCAATAAAAACTTTGGTAAATTTTGTATTTTTGAGACATTTTACTAACTAATGACTTCGAACCGTCATGATTCGCTGTTACATTTCTAAAATCCACTAACAACCATGCCCCAGCCAGGATTCGAGCTCAGAACCTTGGACACGTTGGCGTGGCACCTTAGACCTCAGGAATAAAGAGGTCAGAACCACTCCACGAGTCATAAAGGCAACAAATCGTAAACGGGAAGTGATATGAATGGAAGGGGAAGGCTTCATGCCTCACCGCACACTATCAATATACCATTTTTAAGATCTTCACGACAGTTATGAGAGTATACTTGGACGTTTCGTGAGCGCACGTGGGGGATTAAAGAGATAAATATTTCTTTTAAAGTGCTTATATTAAACTCTATAGACCGCGTGAAAATGGTGTCCCCCATATTGAAAAAAATACCTGAAAATGAAAGCAAAAATTTTTCACCTAATATTTTCTGAATTTGCACATCAAATACTTGAAGAATGCCAAAAAAAAAAATATAACTTGGTAAGCAAGTCGAGCTGAATTATAAATTCCACTGTACTATAACTTATCATAGCATATTAATAAATATTATTATTATTAATAATAATAATAATAATATGAAGACACAGGTAGTGTCTATTAAGCATATTTAAATATTATACATACATTAATTGCTTACATGCGCTGCACAAATATTTGTTTCGTGGTAATTAGTGATGTGGTTAGTATAGCAAATAAACCTAATGACAATATATTCTTTCGTTCTACGAGATCAAACAAGTGCATGCATTATCTAGTAAACGATACGAAAACTAAACATTAATTTTACAAATGAGCACATAATTTAGGACATATTTTTAGTTGCAACAAAGCTAAGAACAGCAGGCAGGGTCTAAAAGAAAACGATGATCATAAAAATTACTAGAGACAAGTTTAAATTCTTCTTTATTCGCTGTTATCTAAAGAGATGTACATTGAAACTACAATTTTGATGCATACACTTAAACAAAGATTCGAAAAATTCCATTGCGTTTTAAATATACAAATTGAAAGAGTTGTGAGGAAATAAGAGTTTTATCACTCGTCCACCTGAGGGCAGTAATAAATATTTATTACGTAAAGTATTTTATGGACTCTATACTACTACGTTGATCATCCTTGTTTATTCAGCTATTGACAAATATTGAATTACATCCAGAAAAGATCTAATATTATCCATCTATACATATATTATGAAACAAAAATTAATTGTAATTTGGTTTGCAAGTTTATTTTATCAAAGAAAATCAAATATATAATATTATTATTAATCTTCGAAATGTAAGCATTGTTTTTGATGTGTGCCTCATGATGTGTGCCTCATAAATAACTTAAGTATTAAAATTGATTAAAAATAACAAATTACTTTTTTTCCAGTGGAAATTGAACACAGGGTAGTGAGGAATAGTTATGTGCAAGAAAGTCTGAAAAGAAAAGAAACTTATCTGAAAAGAATTGAATATTGAAACCTAACTTGTATAAGCAAGCTATTTGTGTTGTGAATGAAAGATATATAATTGTAAGGAAAGAAACTAATAGCCTTTCTCCTCTCTACAATGAAGATTATATGAATGTCGAAGCGTTTGGAATATTATTCATGGATTTTACAAAAGAAGAAATAGACGGATATTCCACGGTAAAATATGATGGTAGTAATTAGAAACGTTACCGGATTTCCTCATATCGTGTAAGAAATCCTATTTTTTGACTTCGTTACTAGTTTCTGGCTGAAATAAATCAAATAAATATTAACTTCGAGAAGGTGTCTGTATCGAGTTCATGTGCACATTATCAGAGACCCGCGGTGGAGCTTGGATTCTGTGTGTCCTTGTAGAACGCAATATTTCCTTCCCAACCTCCCTCCTCGTCAGTCACAAATTTTGCCACATATTTACCGCATTTGTGGAATTTAAACCTCCGCTTTTTTCGTACACTAGAAACCTACCAAATATTCCTATAAACTTTAGTTCTGACTTTCTGACGCTTCAATGAATTCCTCCTTGTTGAAAAACATTTTAAATAGCCCACTTTAGATAGGTTATGTGCATGAAGTGCGACAAATTGAAAGGCATTGGAAATAAAAGTAGGTTTCGTCATGGGTTTATGATATATTTCTTTTCCGCCAAATATCGACAAGGTACTTTTTCGGTACTTGGGCATAACATTGAAGTATATGGAAGATGACTATTTTGCGATTTCTGTGGGAAGCGCAAGAGGTGCCAACTGTCTTTTGATATATTGTAGAATTACTTAAGCTTCGTTGGAGTAGCCTAAAATTGTTTCCGGAAAACATCGGCAACTTAGCGTTTTCGGCACATATGCGCATTGAAGTATATGGGAGCGGTATATTTTGTCGCACTTTCCGGACCTAGGGTGGAAGGTACTCCCATTAGCCTTGATATCCTTTAGAAAAAAATAGTTTTGTCTAAAGAGCTTATAATCGTTTGCGGAAAACATCGGGAAATTAGTGTCTCCTCCCACGCGATTCCATGCGCGTAAATGCCAAAATTTTCAAGTTGCTGATGGTTTCCGGAAAAGACTATAGCCTCTTTAGTGGAAGCTTAATTAGTTATACAACAAAAATTACAGTTTAGGTCACCTATGCTCCAAAAATCGCGACAAATTACATCCTACCATTACTAGCATGCGCATCAGTGGCGAAAACGTTAAATTCCCGTTGTTATCCGAAAAGTATTATTGGCTCTCTATATGAAGCCTAATTAACTCTACCACGTGTCATATTTCATTAATGGGCATCTCCGCGTAATTAAGTTGAAAACTGTGAGAAAAAATTGATGACAAACTTAGGTCATGACGAATTAATAATCATTCCCAAATGTAGATTAAACAACTAACAGCATTATGATTTTGCTCTTGGGGTGGCCGAGAGTTTAGCCCGCTCCATTTCTGTGCGCGTGGTCGTGAGTTCAATTTCCATTGATGGTTATTGGAGGGAGAGATTCTAAACTCACTTTACAAAAACTGTAAGTCTCGTCCTTCCAAGCTCACAAGCTCGCTTAGCATGTTACTAACAACTCAATCAATCAAGGATTTTTAGTTCTACCCAGCAACGAACAGTGAGTTTCCAAAACTGGACAAAAACTAAATTTGCCGTGCCGGTAATGGACACCTCTGATTTGCATAAGAGATATAAGTTATACTTGGCTCTTTATATGCCTGAAACAAAGATATTTCGTAATACATAATGGTGCAGAACAGAATTATCCGTTATTGAAATTCCATGAATAAATACGATAGATCTTACCATAATCATCTGCTGAATAGAATACATGGAAGAGTAGGTACCAAAGGTGTCCATTTTGGCCTGGCCTCCACTCCACCTCCCCTCCAGCTCTGATATGGCCCTCCATTTCACATCACCCTCCAGCATGGAGGTCACCACCACCTCCACTCCAGCTATGAGCTGCCCCTCCACCTCTACTCCAACTCCCCTCCAGATCTGATCTGGCCCTCCACCTCCACTCCACATCACCCTCCAGCACGGAGGTCACCACCACCTCCTCTCCACATTACCCTCCAGCTATGATCTGCTCATCCACCTCCCCTCCACCTCTGATCTGGCCCTCCCCCCATCACCCTCCAACATGGAGTTCCACCTCCACTCCACAGCACCCTCCAGCATGGAGATAGCCCTCCACCTCCACTCCACATCACGCTCCAGGTTGGAGAGTGAGCGGGAATGATGTTGAGGGGTGACCTCCGGAGGGTCAACCTCCGGAGCATGGGCATCGCCAGAAAATTTTCCAGGTTGGGTCAGGTGGGGCCATAAAGTTTAAAATACGTTCTAGGCGAAAGGCAGGTTTATTATTATTATTAGCGCACCCGTATGAACTATGAACGTAAATGAAAAAGAACAGATATAAGGTGTGTCCACCCTGGATCTCAGCAACTACACAATCCCGACAGACTTGAGTTACACTGTCATACAACGTTGGATTAGTCATGATCGCAGACGGTGGGAAAAGTTATGACCTTGAATATTAAAGTGACAGGTCATTTTCATTTAGTTAGTTTTCTCTATTTTTGATATTATTTTCACATGGTATGTTTGCCCCTCACCAGATCTTAGTAAGTAATTACAAGTCACACAGAGATGACTAGAGAATAAAGGAAACTGCACAATGAAGAACTTCATGGACTGTAGTACTGTACGACTCACCCGATGTTGTGAGAATAATGAAATCGCGATTCGCGACGAATAAGATGGGCATGCCATGTAGCTCGGAATCTTGGATGAGAGAAAAAAAGACGACTATATTCCATCTTGAGTTGGAAAGACCGCGACGTTGTCGGGAGGACAATATTAGAAGAGCTCTTCGTGAAGTGTGTGTTTGTGATAATAACTGGCTTGTTCTTGCCCACGTTAGAATCCTATGGCGAACGTTTGTTACTGAGGCGATGCGAGTTCCGTAAACAATAGAATAAGTATAAGTAAGACTGAGGTTTTTCTTTTCTGCTCAATCACTAGTCACCTCTGAATAATGTTCCAGTTTCCGGAACGAAAGCTTGAATACGTTTCGCAAGGAAATTTTGCGACGGCCTGACGGGTGACACGCTAAAATTTTGCAATTGTAAATTTCCTAGGTTTCTTGTTGGCTTCACTACGCAGGTTTTAATTCTAGAAGAACAATGAGTAAGCCCTTGTTGATGATTTTGATTGAAGGTGTTATTGACACTCTGCGGTAGACCCCTCACCCCGGTCACCTCTCTGAAGGAAACACTGGATGTATGTAATCAAGCATCTTACTTGGCAAATTACTGGAATGTCGTTATAGTTTTGCTATACTGAAATATTTTCAAAAATGGGGTTATTTAAGACCTTTTGGCTTCTTTGGCGTCATACACCTATGCAATTACGGGCGTTCTAATTTCTCAGCTAAAATAAACAATGTCAAAATCTAGGATAGTTCATTAGATACACATTCACATGTATTATTGGGGCCGCTTTCCAAAATTTCATCATTGCTTGTCATTTGTCCAGTATCTTCAAAAATATGAAAACTCACACACACACTCGCACCGTAGGTAGTGGTACGAACTTACGAAGGCCACTGAATTATTTTATTTTACTATGTAGTAGTGAAACAAGTCCTCCTCCAGCATGGGGTTCACCCTCCACTCCACATCACTCTCCAGCACGGAGGTCACCACCACCTCCACTCCACCTATGATCTTCCCCTCCTCCTCCACTCCGCATCACCCTCAAGTACGGAGGTCACCACCACCTACACTCCAGCTCTGATCTGGCCCTCCACTCCACATCACCCTCCAGCACGGAGGTCACCACCACTCCAGGTCTGATCTGGCCCTCCATCTCCACTCCACATCACCCTCCAGCATGGAGATAACCCTCCACCTCTACTTCAGGGGAAATTAAGTTGAGGGGTGACCTCCGGAGGACACCTTTGGTAGGTACGACCATGGAACACTACAATATCATGTCAGAAATACCAGATAACACCAATGACAAGCGAATCAGTGGGATCAGAGAGTACTTTTTTAAATTTTCCCAGGTAGGTAAAATGATTCCCGCTCTTAAGAAAATCTTATCTATTACTTGTACGAAACGCACCACGATCGTAGTAAGTCAGAGATTTCATTTTCTTTCCTTACATGAGTTCCTCGCTAAACCTTAAATGACATGTGTTCATATTGTTTTATTTATTAAACCTATGGTCAAATCGGTAGTTGGAAGAAGGAAATAAACGCCAAAAATGAAAATGTCCGTTTTTAAGTGGAACTTTAATTATTATTGAATAGATACACAACGCCAGTTCGAAGTAAGAAATTGTTTTTATAATACATCATTTCTTTCTTCCTCCTGACATTATGAATCTATTCATTGAGAGACTTTTGGCACTAAAAATGACTTCAGCCGTTTTGGCGTTTATTTCCTTCTTCCAACTACCGATTCAATTATACAATCCAAAAAAAATGGTAAAACGGGGCTATAAAAATACCCTAAAAGGGAAACAAACCACAAGCAATGAAAACAATTATGCAAAGAGCCAACTGAGTTGAAACCTCATATGTAACTTAGAGAAATACAAATCTCAGTATCAAGAAAAATTACGTTTAGTATGACCCATTCACTAACATACCCCAGAATAAAAAATATCAGCTGCTACAACGCAATCAATCAACCAAACGCAAAATAATAACCGTAAAAGAACAACAGTTCACTAACGACGAGAAGCGATATGCCACCAAGAAAGAAATCAATATTACCGAAGAGAAAATCAACTCCCTAAAAGCTCAAATAAAAGAGAAAAAATAATTATTTTCGACGATCCTCAATGAACCAATGAAGAAGTGGGATGGACTGCTTTCAAGGATCGGATTTTAGATGTATAAAATAATCCAAATGCACAAGAGATCACACTGGGCACGCACAGCACAACTCAGGACTCGGGACGATACATAAATAACATAATTTATATCATATTCCGAAGTTTTCTATCAACTGTTGTATGAATGTCTACCCTTTTTCCTTGCACATATATCGGTCTGTTGCTATTCGCATCCATATAGAACCTAACAAATTCTTGATTTCATCTACCATCATTCATTTTGACGTCGTCGTGGTTATTTCTTTCGCTTTAAATTCATTTGTCATTGCATTTTCCATCTGTTTGTCTAGCTACGTGACCGGCTCATCTCCACTTCATCTTCTTCGCAGTGTTGATTATATCTCCTACACTTGTTTGTGCGCTAATCTGTTAATTTGTATTCCTGTACCTCCTAATTATTCCTAGCATGCAACTTTGGATTGATCTTCGTGTAACTCTTAGTCTTTGCTCCTCGGTGCCAGGGTTGATCATGAGACTGAATTGGAGATATTGCAACCAATCAGGAACAACACAATGGTCGCCCACGTTTGTTGAATTCCTGCGAGCTGCAATGTATGGGCTAACTCGTCCTGGCAAACAAGCAAACAACAGTGCGTGATCTGACGGCAGGGATAAATGCAGGACGTCCCAGGAACGTCTCTCAGAGGTCAGTACAGCGCAAGCTAGGATATCGCAGTCCAAGATCGATAGCTGTGCCGTTTCTAATCGCTGTCCATCAGTAGAGACGAATCACATGGGTTCGAAACCACATGGATTGGTCTTTAGAGGACTACAAACGTGTAGTGTGATCAGGTGAGTCAGTTTCCAATCGGTACGGCGTGAATGGCAGGGTCAGGATGTGGGGCAGAACTCATGAGGAAATGGTCCCAAGTTTTCAAAGAATCAGTGCGCAAACTGGTGGTGGGTCCGTCATGGTGTGGGGCTTGTTTACCTGGCATAGTTTTGGTCCTCTGGTCCGCTTGAACCCCGAACATTAAGATGTAAGCGCTATGTTCAGCTGGTTGGTGATCATCTCAGGTCTTTTGTAGACTTTGTGTACTCTGTCAACAACGAGATATTTTTAGTATGACAATGCGCCATGTCTCCGGGCCGCAATAATGCGCGACTAGTTTGAGCCGAATTTTGAGCGGCTATTAAGAATGCATGGCTGCACATCCCTCCAGCGGACTACTATAGGATTGTCGCGTCTCTGCTACGTCGAGTTGTTGCGCTTTCCCATTCTCGAAGCATAGATAGATAGATAAATAGAGTAATGGAAAAGAAACAGAGCAAGAACGAATTTCTGCCTCTACACTGAATTTTCTGAGCGCCCGTGAATGAGTGGTGTAGATTTAGCTTAGCTTTCCTGGGGATGGTGAGCTCATTCCAAGAGGGCACAATCTTGACTGAGGTTTTCCTAGGTTTTGTCCTCAGTCACACCAAGCAAATGAAGGGATGGTATGTTCAACTTATGCCGTGACCCTTACCTTCGCTTATCCTTTCCCCTCCCGTCCTAGTCTGAGCTTTAGATACCTAAAGACCATAAACAACAACTCAAATTAAAACTTCCAGACATTCAAATCCGTTCTTTAATAAACAATCTTAGTGTAATTAAATGGTACCACGAAAGGTCTACAACATGACAAATATTCATTTCTGATGTTAGTATAATGATAATTTGCGTAATGAAACAACATAATTTCGTTCGAAATCATCAAACATCTTCGTTTTGATTAACTGTACAAAACTGTTTTCTTTAGAGCATGGATTAGGGTGGATCGAAAAAAAAAACATTTTTAAAAAATCAGTATGTGGATGGAGTGGCCAATCGGCTTCAATACTACGTGCGAAAAAAGTCAGCTCGATCGGTCGACATCTCAATCTGCCGCCAGACCCCTGCAAGTGTGAAAATCGACCTAACAATTCCCTTTCGGGAAAAATATTAAAAATTCTGATTTTTTTTAAAAAACATTAATTTCGCTTAGAAATGGTAGGAATTGATCTTAGAATACACTTAATATAAAATTCCTGAAGTGAACGGAGGCTTTCATGATACTTCAAAAACTTTACAATTATTGCTCGTTCACTAATAATCGCATCATAGGAGTTTGAAACAACACTCCAAATTTCTATTTTCCGTTGTGCGATATTCTTCGACAGTTCTTTAGCAGAAGGTTCCCAACGGTTGATAGAAATCTTCATAGCTGCTTCTCTTTCCCATAAATAGTGCCTTAAAACGTCATCTGCAATTGGCAAAAGTAATGGCGATGACGCACCACAAAGCAATTGTTGTGGACATCCAATAATATTGTGCGTTACATCTGATCCCAGCACCTTACGTAAAGTCATCGCTTCCCAACAAAGAAATCACGAGACACCAAAACAGTCACTATAAACTACCAGGCACAGAGTTATGAAAAGTGAACCCAAAGCACTGAGCTAATGTATTCTGATCAGCTGTTTCATAGCTCAATACGAACACTTGCAATACAATCACATTATCGGTCACTGGCACCGACACTTTCACTTGGCAAGACGTACAACAAACTGTTCCAATAAGAAAACAAAAGAATCCTTATCAGACACAATAAATTCACCGACAATCACTGCCACGCGGGACACGTCGATCAATACAAATATTTAATTACAAACTACTGATAAAAGGAGGGCGAAGAGCCAGTGCAGGCAGTGGGAGAGTCCAAATAGGGTGGTCAAATGGGTGTTGGGTGGCGGAAAAACACACAGATACACCGGTTTGTAAAAGGGGTGAATTTTAGTGATTTGTTTTGCCATTTTTGAGAATACAATTTGTCGAAAATAAGTTTTCTCAAACTCATAATTTTGTAGTAAGTGGTCAATTCCTACAATTTGTAAGTGAAATTAATGTTTTTTTTTTAAATCGTCGACCGATCGAGCTGAAATTTTTTGCACGTAATATTGAAGCCACTTGGCCAAAAGCCCATCTCATCCACATAGCGAATTTAAAAAAAAAAAGTGTATTTTTTTATCCCACCTAGATTATTAGTCAATTCTGATTTATGAAAACGTAAAAGGATAGGAAAAGAGACTATCATAAATCTGTATCAATGAAAAGAAACTGCTTGTCTTCAACCAAAACAATAGGATGGAAATAATGAACTTGAACAAGAATTAGTGATTTAAGCGAGACATGGTTGGTTAATGAAGAAAAATGTTAGTAGCACAGAATATATAACAGACCAAATAGTGTATGCCGTAGTAAAATGTTTGTGTTATTTATGACTTCATCTGGTGAGAAAAAATATAAATTATCAGTTTAGGTTGGTATATTCGTTAATTGTTAAGATCACAGAATTGAAACATATTAAGGCGCTATATCTGTCCCTATAAGTGAGTTATTACATAAATAATTATGTTTGGTATTACGGGTTGCTCTAATATCTCAAGAACGTTTTATTGTTATTGAAGTATAATAAACATTTTTAAGTATCTTTCTCATTTGCTGACAGATCCTATTTAACGACATATTAAGCAGTGTCGGTAATTAATTGCTGGGATTCTCAGTAAAACAATTTTTCTTTAATAAGAACAGGGAAAACCAATGACGATAAGTTTGGTGCATAATGAGTATATAAACATTTTGTGACAAAACAAATGAAAGTCACTAAAACAATAAACCAGTAAAATAAGTAACGTTTACAAAACTCAATTACACGTCCATTAAGCAAGAGTACAACATTGAATACATTACGATTTTATAAACAACGGAGTTTCTCTAATTCTATACGTAACTATGTAAATATATTTCCTCATTCCTTACAGCTCTTTACACGAATCAAAGAAAGAAACACAAAATTGGAACATGGAATATAATCTTCGTAGTCACGGTTTTACAATTTCCAAGTCTGTCAATCACACAATTTGCACGATTAATGACACTACTTTTTTAACCTGCTGACTTCTATAACGACTATAATGTTTTAAGATCAAGATTTATTTCGTGTAATGCAAAGTAAATTGTAGTTACAAAACGCTTTTTAAACCCTTTTCAGGGCAACCAAAGTCTGATAGGCACTGTTTTTTTTTTTAAAATTTTCAATGTATTTTTTTTTTCATACTTTATTGTGGACCCGGAGATTTTTAACCATGTTTCTTTACTCGAATGCTGTATTTTCTGTAATTTTCATTACGATATATTATGATAAACGGTAAATAAAAAAATTAAATTTTAATTTGACTTACAAAAACGGCAACGCAGTGTCCATCCGACACTGTATATGCATACATATAAGGAGCGAGTATGCTATACGTAGCGGAAGTAGATGGTTGATATTACGTCGGTTTTGGGAGAACAAATAATTCTGGAGGTAACGTGAGCAAATGGAGTGAGTCATTTTGCATGACTATCTAACGTCTAACTTTACAACCAACCCGCTTTCGCTCGCTTACGTTCGACTGACAATGAATATCCATGAAGCATGTATTATATGGTGAAAATAAAGAAACAAGCTAAAGGGTGCATTTATTCGTAAGTAGTAACAAGAAAATTATGTTGTGAAAAAAAATGAGACATGAAATTGACCTAGACGGGAATTGAATCCCATTCTCCGGGTCAGCGGCTCATCCCTCTTCGGCTGGACTAGCGGTGCAACTGGGCTGATCTTATATACTTGAGTAATATTGTACTATAGACAGTAGTGAGGCAAGAAATTTTCTTATCGTTACTCGCCTTGTATTGTCGCAATACAGGTCAAAAGTAATAAGTATTTCAATACATTCTGTATTGACTGATCATGTCTTGACGAAGTGATTATTTTCAATTTTTTGAACGATCTTCAATATTTGTTCTAAGTATGTATCCCTCGACTGATTGAAATAAGGTTCTATAACTAAGACAATCTTTTACTATGACATTAAAGGCGCGTATAACCTTGAACGCAGTCGCCACAAATCCAGAATAGTCGTTATATCATCGTTTGAATTTAAACTTTATTTTAGACCTTTAGGTATCTACGGCTCAGGACGGGATAGGGCAGGGTGTCGGTCAGGATCTATGTTGAAAGTGCCATCCCGGCATTTACCTGGTGTGACTTTGGAAAAATCACATTCAGGATGGCCACTGGGAATGCTACGCCAACACTATACCACTAAGCTACGGCGGCTTGATGGTTCCTCATCATGTGGAGACATCTTCCTCGTGGGGGTAAAAATAAAAATATAGATAGTTTACATCGTCAAGAAGTGGACGATAAAAACATACATTTTCGAAACATATTTTTATTTTGTATATGCCCACCTATTCAACGGTTTAGTCGACGTTTAGTAGTAGAGATTCAAATGAACATTTAGAATAAACGTTAGATTCAAAATCAAAACGTAGAGGGCAAAACAACCGTTAATAATCCGTTTAATTAAGGGTGAAAGGTCAATTAAAGTACCACTAAAACAAAGCCTAAAAAGCGTTTTTAAAAATGTTGCCATCTGAACAATGTTGCCTGTATTTAGAAGTAACATTTCATTCTAAAGATGGTGAAAATATTTCGTACGTTTCAGAAGACTAGACTATTAAATTTAGATTTCACAATAAGTGTAACAGGTCGCCTTCCGAAAATACATATAAAGAGAAATATTTTTCACAGTTGAAAAGAAAAGTTAAGCATTAACGTCCTATCAAGGAAATTAAATGTTGGTTCAAATATAATTTAAAATTCAATCAGTTTCCAACATGCAGATGAGAACATGAGAAACGTTGTTAATTGCGTTCTATTCACTTTTAAGCACAATTTTCAAGCAATTAGCTTGAAAAGACACATATAACGCGTAATCTAGGGCATAGTTCAATATTTAAAAACACGTCGTTTTGACGTTCTATCAACGAAATCAAATTTTTGTTGTAATATAGATTGAAATTCAACATGTTTCCAACATACAAAAGAGAACACAAAATAATAGTTCATGGTATTCAATAAGCTTTTAATTACAAATGTTATTCTATTAAATTAGAGTGAATTCCATGAAATGAAATCTATACCATAGTTGAAAATAACAGTTGAATCCACGTTGAACAAACATCTTATCAAAAATATCAAGTCTTTGTTGAAATATGGGTTAAAATTAACTGAATACAATTAACTGTGAAACAGCAGATAATTTTGTCTTGTTTCACGAGTGTCTATAGATGCTGCTACTATGTGAGGAAAAATAAAACAGATTTGGGAAATACTCTCTAGGTTGAACGCTGTTCTAGTAAACAGGAAAATAAGGTAATAAACGGCAAAGAAAAGCATAATGTCTTTATTGTAACGTAAAATAATCTTTGTTTCAACATGAAGATATTCTTCAAATAACTGCAGCTATCAAAGCACTCTATCGGTATAAAAAAATATTGAACACTAATTGCTGGTATATAATCCAAATTTCGACCTTACATTTTTGTTTGCTAACACTTTATTTTATTCTTTAAACGATTTTATTCAATTTGACAATTCCGTCAGTTTGTTAATTCAAGATTCCAATTTCTTATACTATTTTAAACTCACTTGCTCTACTCGAATTGACTCGAAACTTAGTAGACACAAGTAGTTCTGATTACAAATTTTTTTTAAGCTCACCCCTCAGCCACTACTCAATACACACCCCTAAGGGTAAATATTTCACCCCTTTCAGTTGTAACCAACTTCCGCTACCCTAATCGACTTGAAACTTTGTATACGTACGTACTTCTGACCACATTGTAAATTTTTGGAAAACTCGCCCCTCAGACCCCACTCATTTAGCGGTTATATATTTATATATTAATACACTCTTTTGTCAATTCGGATCATTCGAATCTTAACTTTAATCCAATTACACTAGTCCAGTCTAGTTGAAACTTAGCAGTCGTGCGTAGTTCCGATGATAATACAAATCTTTGGAAACCCACCCCTCACCTCTTGAGGAGGGTATTAAAATTTCATCCCCTTCAGTTTTAACTGTCTTCCCCTACTGCAATGAATCTAAAAACTTTGCAGGCGTATGCACATCTGTTGGCCTAACAACATTCTGAAAAACTAACCTATCATCCCATACTCAAGCTTTACGGCAAATGCCGGGATGGCGCCTTTAACATAGACCCTGGACGACACCTTCCCAAATCCTTCCCCTCCCCTATCTCGGCCTGAGGCTTAGATGTCTAAAGGCCATAAATATGACAGTTGAATTGTTATTAAACAAGTGACCTAACGCTCTGTGCATTGTTATCCCAATGCTGTCTTCCTAAATACTTCAATTATTCGTTCAAACTCTGTAAATATCCTATTTACAACAGATTTGAATTTAAAAATATAATATATACATTTTTGACTGGACGTTTCTCAGTTCATTTGATAGAAAATCTTTCTGAAATTTATTGACCAGCCTGATTTTAGTTGCTTACTTCAGGACCGTTAAAGTGCTACTGGGAATTTAAAAAAGAAATATAACAAAATTTATCGATTCAAAAGTAGTGGACTTATATGCTTCCCACATTATAATCGGCCATGTGTGAACTATTCCCTATCTTCACCTTAATTTAAAAACTTCAAAATTCATCAATAATCAATATTTTCATTACTGCAAATTATTAAAATATACTTAGGAGAAAATGAAATATTCTTTACAAGCCCTAAATCGCAACATGGTCTTTCAGTACAGGGTAAAATAATATTTTTGGTAAGTAGCGCTCTCCAATTGCAAGCAATTAATATATTTTTCCAAGAGATTGCAATATTGTTTAAGCTCACCTTGCGCACTTTCTATCAATTTATTAAATGTGCTTTTCACAAAGTACAAGGTAACCAAAAACGTTTTTGCCATTTTTGACGCAAGTCCAATTAATCTTGTGCTCACAGAGAGGAAACGAAATGACTCACGTACCTGCCAAACGATCGGGAGTTAGTCTGACCATCGACCTTCAGCAATACAGGCACAGTGCTCACACACAGAAGTCATAGCTCATCCAGTGTAAAAGAGAAAATGAGGTATCGAAGCATCTTGTTCGCGTGTGTTTGTTGTATGACTTTACAGTGGGTCTGTCAGCTGCCGCATCAAGTCGCCGCGTATGCCATGCATTTGGTGAGAATGCGCTGAACGAACGCACCGCCAGCCATTGGTTCCAGACATTCCGCTCGAGAGATGTGAGCTTTGCTGATGAACTTCGCAGTGCACGGCCACATGTGTTGGATGACGATGCCCTGAAAGCAGCCATCTAGGAGGACAGTGGTCTAACGTGTGATGAACTTGCAGAAAGGTTCCACGTTTCCGCAGAAACAGTCAGACTAAACCTTCATGAAATAGAGAAGTCATACAGGTTAAGCAAGTGGGTACCCCATACTTTGTCGGCAGCCAACAAAGAAAAACGAGTGACAGCCTGTTTGTCCTTTCTCACTCGGCACCTGAACACACCCATATTTGATCGCTTGCTCACTGATAACGAAAAGTGGATGCTTTATGACACTTCCAAGTATACCAGACATTGGGTGTCGCTACGTGAGCCTGTTCCTCACACCTCAAGACCACCTCTGCACCCACGAAAGTTATGCTCTCTGTATGGTGGACTTGTCGCCAAGTGTTGCATTACGAACTCCTTCCACCTGGTCAGATCATCACTGCTGACTTCTACTGACAACAGCTGCAAAGGGTGCACCGTGCATTGCGGCTGAAGGAGCCGGCGTTGGTGAATCACAATTTTGTGCTGGTCCTCAACGACAATGCCAAGAAACATGTGGCAAAGAGAATCCATGAGACCCTTCAGCAACTTGACTGGGAGAAACTGTGCCATGCATCATATTCACCGGACCTTGCGCCAACAGATTACCACCTGTTTCATTTCCTGGACAACCATTTCCGTGGGAGATCCTCCGCCAATGAGAGAGACTTGCGGAATACACTCACGGACTTCTTTGTCTCAAAGACTGCCGACTTTTATCACCAGGGTATAGTGCAGCTGCACGAACGTTGGCAAAAGGTGTTGAATGTTAGAGCTTACTTTGAAACCTAAAATACGTAAGTAATGTCCACTCTATTGCTCTTTGTTTATCACTGCTCTAGAATGGCAGAAACGTTTCTGGTTACCTTGTAGTTTAGCAAGAGGAATATTCTGATTATTACTTCACACATAAGATGCACTCTTTCAATAAAAATAACTTAGCATTGCGATTATGCCAATAATCGTAAAGGCTCCGGTTCATGGATAGCATCTCAAACAAATATTCTTGTTCATTTAACAGGTTAGCAGCACTGGTGATCTGTTGCTTAGGGACGCAAACACCCACAGCAGTTTATATTGTGTCGAATTAAGTGTATACCAAGTTTTTTGTAGGCATGTCTAACGATATGAAAGTAAACTAGAAATTTGAATTTTAAAGTACGTTGGTAACACTGACAACTGGACGCTTGGAAATAATAAGAACCACAGTACTTTTCAATTGTGTCATATAATCTTACTGTCAATTATGAAGGGGATAGGTGCAACGATATAGAACCAATTTGAAAAGTTATAATGTCAAAATAAGTTGGCAATACTGAGAACTGAGGTGATTGGGGACGGGTACAAAAGCAGTATTCTTTTTTCTGCCGAACAACGCTTATGCACATTTAAAGAGGATAAGTTGAGAAAGTGGGTACTCCACAAACTGTCTTAAGCAAACAAGAACTAGCGAGTGACGACTTGTTTGTAGTTGCATCCTTGTGTCAAACACTCCAATAAGATGGAGTACTCACCAAGTGACGAAAAGTGAGTTTCCTAAGATTTATTGGTTGTCACCGCGAAACTGTGCCTCACATGTCAAGATCATATCTACACCTTGACAAGATGATGCTCTTTATCTGGTGGACCAGTCGCTAAGTGGTGAAATACAAGACACTTACACGGGTCAAATCATCACTGCAAACTTGAACGCGCAGCAGTTGGAACATATGCGACACGCTTTACTGTTTACTGTTGCTAGTCGACATTATCAGGCGGCATCTGACGACATTATCAGGCGGTCAGAGATACCATACAGCATCTTGGCTGGGAAACGTTGTTCTATCTAGCGTACTCCCCATAAGTTTTTAACAAAAGGTTTTAACCTATTCCATTTTCAGGACAACAATAATAGTTCGCCAATGAGGAAGACTTGCGGCAACCATTCACGACCTTCTTTGCATCCAAGACCCTATCCCCTCAATTTTACCAACTGTGTATAGCACAGCTGCAGAAACTGTAGGAGATAAAAGACGTTTGACCAAAGAGACTTGATGCTGATGGGGATTACTTTCTCGAATAACAGTGACACTTTCTTTATACCATTCTGGCTATCAAAAATGTTAAGAATGTTTTTCATTATCTATTCATGCTTATTTAGTTTAGAGCGTATTCATCAACATCTATCGTATATCACCGAGACGCCATTGCTGAGTTTGTAGAGTGATTGTTTAAGAATCATAAGGTGCTACGAATGATCTCAGAAACTGCTCATCCTGATTGAAATTTTCCCAGAGATTTCCTGAAGCACACGATGCCAATGAAAAATTCGGATAATTTCAGTATCGAAGCTTCATAACGTCTAATTAACATCATTAGGAGCATGCTTACAACTTAAACTTGACCATTTAATTTGAATCAATTAACTTAATATCTTTTCCCCCACTGAACCATTAAAACAACGTTTCTTAATGTTGGAAAATAATTTCCTAAATTTCTCTTCCTTATCTTGACAAGGAAACGATATCCCTTTCATTCAAAGAAACATTGTTAGGATTTTCTCATCATTAAACTAATATGGAGCGAATCTATCCATGTTTCCTTGTCCTTTGTTTCTTGAGCAAAAGGGCAAGTGTTTTGTCTTCCGCCAGTTAAGGACAAAAGCCATTAGTGGCCTTCCATTCCACTAAAATGAAGTCATTTGTATTTTGTCCTGGTAAATAGCTTAACGGAAATCGTTTGTACATTTTCTCCATTTAAACCCTAAATTACAGAAAGAAGAGAAAACAAACCGAAATGTAGTCAAAAAAAGAAAGCAATTGAAATCAATGATGAAGAATTCTTATTGATGTTAGGAAAATGGGTCTCGAGCAAACGAAGCAGTATTTCCTTCAGTGGATTCATCTGAGGGATATTTATACGAGTTGGTTGGAGAAGACTAGAATTCCGATCTGAAAGTTTAATCGACAATCTTATTGGTGAACTTGGACAAAAGTATATTAAGCGCCAAAGTATTATATTAACTGAAAAATTTTAATTTTCCAAGTTAATGATATCAGGACATGTATCATGCATTGAATATTGTTGTGCCAAAGTGGCGTTGTTAATTTCTCAAGCGTTGGAAAGTCATTTGAAAATGATATAACGGTACAACTGCTTTATTGGCATTTGGCTGTATGCCAGAGGGGCGCATATCACTTAAGTCTTTCTGGCTTAAAGTGTAAAGTAATTATTCTTCCAAACAATGTGGACAAGAAAGATCTGAATATACTTCTTGTATAGCAGAACGTTCGACAATGCTATGCAATGTTGTACGCCTTTTGAGAAATCAATTTTAATTTAGGATTGGTCGTTTGGAAGCGTGTGCAGTCTTTTTTTCAGCGCGCAAGAACATTCAGAATAGAAAATAAATTTCGTATCAGACAAACCTAGGTTAACAGAGCAAGATATAGTAGCTGACCTTTTAGATGATTCAAGAAAGGATCCAACTTATATTTTATCTGATAAGTTTAATATAAAAATATAATTTAACTTTTGGCTCACATATGAAAGCGTTTAGAAGTAACACAACACTACGCTATCGATTTTCGTGTACAATTAGAACAAACAAGGCAAAGTAAAGTAAAATGAATTGTGTGGGTGTGAACTTGTATGGGTGGTATCGGCACTTTGACTTACGCCCGCTGTTAAGAAAAACATAGCATGAAGATCAAGAGCAATATCACCTTTTAAGTTTAGATTTAAATTTAGGTTTCCCATGCCTTCCCACGGGACTCCAATCCGTATTCCTAAGATTGTCCTCAATCATGTCTGAGGTCAAAGTTGTGCTTGGCTGATCGATTGTATGTGGAGACTCTCCCTGAGCTAATTTAGCAGCCAAAACATGTGTCAGACGCTTAATTCTTGTCGCGAGAGGCAAAGCTCGTGCAAGTTTTGAAACTTTATTGGGACTAAAAGTAGACTTAGCCTGTGGAGTTCTACAACTCTGCACATGTGTCTGTTGTCCCTCAACCTGCGTCGGCGTATCGCGGGGATTTCGAGGGTCTACAAGTACATGAGACTCAGTTTGTGTTGACATATTAACTGTCTGGGTGCCAATAGAGGCAGTTTTAACTGTTGTTCTTGCTACTACTTGTGAAAATGCACCAGGTGGAAGAGTGAGCTCAGATTCTTTTAATAGATATTTTGCATCATCAGTAGATATTTTTTCTAATACCATCAGCTCTCAAATTCGTTTTTCTTCTTTAAAAAATAGGACAGTCACGGGGTTTCCCTGGTCAATTGACAAATTTCACACTGGGCCTTCAGTGAGGTGGAAGGATCCGCACTATGGCTACTGGTTCCGCAAATTGCACATACCTCAGAGGTCCTGGTGTGTCCAAAGTGTTGACATTTGAAACAGCGGAGCAGACTTGGTAAGCGAAGGACGGACACGCAAGCGATGGAAAGCTGCCTTCACATCCTTAGGAAGCTGTGACATGGCAAATGTCAATATTAGAGACCCCATGGGTTGGAGGTGGTTAGTCTTTCTGCTGTTGATGCGTCTAACATTGACTACGCCTTGACTGGCGAGTTCTCTTTTAATCTCATCTTCAGGAATGTCTTTAATACCCAAACAAGATATTACGCCCTGTGTAAAATTCAGTTGGCGGTGTGGCTCAACTTTAACTTCAAGAGGTTCGATTGATGTCACTTCAGGAGATAATTTGTGTTTTTATTGGTAGATGTCTCCACTAATAATGTTCCATTGCGAAGCTTTTTAACAGAGTTTACCTCGCTTGCAATGTAATGAAGTTAGTTTTGTATAAGGAAAGGGGATAACCCCTTCAAACCATCTGGGCTTTCTGTTTCATTCTTTACTTTCATTACAAGATATCGTCTGTTATTTGGTACGATACGTCTGTTCCTTTACTGCTTTATTCTCTGCGTTGTCATTGGTTGATTCACTAACTGTATGCGCATTCTTATTTTTATCCACAGTGATTTATCTTCATTCTGTCTCTCATTCTTATTCTTCAACTAGTCTGTCCGCGAAGGCTACATGTTGTAAGGATGTTGTGGAGCCATGGAGAAAGAAAGCCGTAAATGTCCACGCTTCTCCTTCTTAGTTTTGACGAGCCAGAGAGGCTGCCAGGTCCTGCCCTCATCACCCTTGTCAGCTAGCTGGAAATCAAGGCGAAGTCATAAATGGCTTGGCGTCGAAATCAGTTGCACTGCCGACTGGTGGATACTTGAGACACCCACTCCCTCAAATGTTGTCGAGACCAAATGTCCGGGTAGCTCCCCAATCGTGCACTTCCAGCCTCAACGAGGTACACCATCCAAAAATGTATTGCTAAAAAGTGGGCGCTACTGAATGGCTTCTACCCCTTTTCAATGACCCTAGGGATCATCATTAATGCAAATACATCTTTTTTTTTCATTGTGGGGAGGCGTAAGTCGCAGCAGAAGAGATGAAATAATGAATGAGCCAGAAATGACAAATAAATAATGAAATGAAGTGGATTAGTCTCTGCTTGTCTTCCTTTCGAGCACCGAGGATGTTTAGCTGCCGCGGTTGATTGCAGCCAGCAAAAGCCGACTGGACGATGGGGTCACAAATTCCCTTCGCAGTTGTTAGGTGGTTCCAATCAGCACAAGCTGGCTGGACGATGGGGTAGCCAAATCCTTACGCTATTACGAGCAGTAATGCATCACTTTGTGGTCCTTAGACCTGCGATGAGGTCGCCAATCCCATACTCAACTGCGAAGCAACTCATTCTAAACAGGGAAGCAACTCTGGTCCTGCTGTTGGACTTTCCATAGGTAGCAACGATGTTAGCAGCTGCCAGGGCTGACTGCAGACAGCAAAAGCTGTCTGGACAATGGGGTCGCCCATTTCCTACACCGTGGAAGATGTCACATTGACAATTATTAGCTAGACAATTTTGATATTGTTAGAGTCAAAATAGCGTAACTAACTTGATCTAAAATGTATTCAAATTTATTCTAATATTCAAGGAGATTAATATAAGAAAATAAGATTTCCATTTGTCATTCTCTACACTTGAAGTGTAATTTTAATATCGTTTTTACAAGACACCTCATTGAGAAGATATTGGGAAAATAAAAAACACCAAATTTTTAACCTCGATTATCTGAAAAGTACGAAAAGTGTAATTACGCTCCTTTGGGGCTCAACTATCATATTATGTTTGTTTAAAAGCACACATTAATTAACCAGAAAGGATAACCGTATCATTTGAAACATGTTCAGTTTAAGGACCTGCACCCGAAACACCCTCTCTAGACTACTGTCTGGTCTCAGTAACTGATTATCAATGTCGCGAATTTACATAAACGTCTACTGATCTGCTCTAGTGATAATTCGTTACTAACAAAAATAGTTAATATCCATTAATTGTCGACATGAACCTACCTGTATCACCTCCTTAACTCAAGATTGTCGATGAGGCGTGTTACATTGTTTTAATTCTTGAAGTTAGATTGGTATACATTCGCCAATTTACGCCTTTCCGTTTTCAAACTTCGAATTCATTGAGACGTTGAGATCATCCCATTTGGGGTAATGATCGAAGATCCATGGTGCGCCTATAGCGTGCAGTCAACAATATGCCTCGGCACATTTCTCCGTTTAGCGTGTGTTGGATACTCTATAACTTACATATATTGCTCTCCCCACCGACCTGTTTTCCTTTGCTCAGCGACTGTTTTCTTGCTTTCATGATAAGAATGTGACCATGTTGATGCGCATTGTCATGGAATTCCAAACCAGAACTTCATCCGAAGAAAGTGACCTTAGGTGTGGTGGGATGACAAATGGATCATTCACTGGAAGTTCCTCTAACCTAACAAAACCTGTAATGACACCTTCTATTGTCAACAGTTGGACAGGCTACTATCAGCTTTGCCACTACAATCTGAGGAACAAGGCCTAGCTAATTGTCAAGAAGTCTTAAAGCACCACGATAACATCAGACCACATATTGATGTCATTGAGTCCAAGGTTTGGTTTGGACACTTTACCCAACCTGCCCTATTCTTCTGACTTGGGCTCAACAAAGTATCACCAGTTTTGCGCTCTGCATAGCTCCTTCGTCAGATAGTATTAGGTGATATGGACGCGGCGGAAACTGCGGTTCAAAAGATTTTCCATTCTAAGCCTCAAGGCTTTTAACGGTGTGCGATTCATCCCTTACCAAAAATATGAATGATTGTGTTATTATTAACGTCCTAAACGAGTTGGTGAACTTGAAACAGCGGAACGTACAGTTTTTGGTCAAGAAGGCACCGATCCACTGTGTACAATTGACCCCGGCAGGATTTGAACCAGTGACCACGCGCGCAGAAAGCGAGCGCTCTAACCTCTCGACCACTCGGAGGTCTACCAGAAAGATGACAAGAGAACACAAATTGCGACTGGATTATGTACAGCCCCAGGTGTATTCCATTTCGTGATGTTTGCGCTTGCAAATGAACACCAAAAAACAGTTGAACGTTTGCACGTACCAACTAGTTTTGTCCAGGCCAAGGATGCGGATGGTTTGTGTACATTCGTTGTTTCAATTGTGCCGCTGCAAACGACTACGTATTCAACTATTTGCTCTAGTATAAGCCAGGAGAGGAAGATAGTTTTCTGGCAAAATCCGCAACATACTTTCGACCTATCAAAGAAATTCTAAAAGAAAAAAGAGTTTTATTTCATTGCAATCAGTGCTTTTCTAAAATTCTATTAAATTGTTATTTGCGCGTAAAGGAAATCAGGAACTTCAAATATAATTATACCTGGCGAATATTAAACGGGAATTTGTTTTGTATTAGGCATTGCCTTTGCAGTATCATCACAAAACCAAGGAAATAATTTTGTGGCGTGAAATTAATTATCATAACCACTCTGCGACACTGTGGAACAATTTTTTTTCCAGTATTAATGCTTGTGTTTTCTTATTTATATATTCAAAATGTTTCATTATTTTCCACAGACGAATGCCGGGACAACCGCCCCGAAAATTCAGGATGCACTACTTTCCTACTTTTCTGTTATTTAACAAAAATTGGTGAGGAGCGTCATCTTTTAAAATGTTAAGGGCTTAGTTTATACATGTCTATGTAGTCCATGAACCACAAGTTTACAGAAAAAATGGTCTCGATTCACATTTTGAGGTTTGTTTAAGTCTTGATAAAGTTTCGAAGAATTTAAAAGTGTGTGTAATAAAAACAATTGAAATTCGTGTAAGGAAAAGCGTTATCATGCAATACTTACATCTTTATAAAGACGCTGCAATATCCCTTTTAAACAACAGATAGCAGGCAATGTTATGATGTATAAGATACTGAGTGTGAATCAAGTTTGATAGCTGATAACACTACCTTTTCAGAGAATATTCAGCAAAGTATTTAAATAGTAAGCATTTATTTCACGTTTGAATTTAACGTCCCGAAATATTTTAAACTCAAAACTTGAACATATTTCGCAGTGAGGTTAGGAAACACCAAGGTCAGTAGTAGTTCTGCATTGTTAGCAACTGCGTATAAGTAATGTCTTATTTTTGCACCGCGAGGAAAAGGACAATAACTACCCTTGAACACTACTTAGTCAGGAAAATACTCTCCATCGGACTCCACAGCAATCTGCCACCTGTCAACAAACTTTTGAATCTCTCGCTGAAAGAAGTTACCTGCTTTCGAGGCAAAGAGATGAATCACTGTTGGTCACACGTAATCCTTATTTTACATTGTTTCTCGGAAAAGTGTTTTGCAGAATGCGAGAAAGACATTAAAAAGTTGGTGCAAGAACGGGTGGTTTTTCCGAGCTATATTTCTAAATCTTAGCACAGATCTTTTTTGCCGTGTGTGGGCACCACGTGGAAGAGCAGGATGTTTCTCCAACAATGCAGCCCCTAGGCTTTCAAGCTGCTGAAAGTAGACATCTGCATTAATGGTTTGGTTACGTGGCAAGAACTCAAAATGGATTATCCCACGGATATCCCAACAAACACTTAATATCACTTTGCAGGGGTGGAGATCCTGTATTGGTACAATTCATGCGCCCCTTCTTTAGGTATCCTCTGCCGTTTGCGTGTAATGTTATGGTAGAGGACCCATTTTTCATCCCCTGTCACTATTCCGTCTAGGAAGGGTTCAACTCTGTGACGGGTGAGCAAAGAACTGCAGATGTCAACTCACTGCTGCTTCTGTTGAGGCTTTAACGCATGAGGTACCCACTTT
Source organism: Lepisma saccharinum (assembly GCA_022664845.1). NCBI lineage: Eukaryota > Metazoa > Arthropoda > Insecta > Zygentoma > Lepismatidae > Lepisma > Lepisma saccharinum. Next base: position 26,801 of record JAGDQP010000895.1, on the reverse strand, counting down.
CCGTATTTCAACACGTACCCAAGATCCTGCAGATAACGATGAATGGTCAGATGGGTGACATCGAGTTCGCTGGCCAGCCGTTTAACAGTCCGCATTCGATTTGCCTCCACCTCTCCTCTCAGAGCATTGTTGTGCAGCTGCACTGGTCTCCCTTCTCGAGGTTTATCCGTGAGCCTGGTGTCCCCAGTTCGAAACCTCTGGAACCTCTTCTGGCACTTTCACGCATCCATAGCACGCTGATTACATACGGCATTGATGTTTCGTGCCGCTGCGCAGGATGAATGTCCCTGGTGAAAGTCATACACCATGACATATCGTATGTGATCCTCCGACACTGTCATGATCAAACAGTAGCCAACTTCCAAAACGTATAGTAGACCATTCTCCTTGTAGACACTGCTGTACAATCAAATGAACTATTTGACTCAGCTATGGTGCATGTCGTTCTACTTCAGTATTTAGTTGTCAGATGGCGTCATTGCAGCGATCATCACACATACATTACTTATGGGATAACCCGGTATTATGATGTGCTAACTGTAACAATCTATCTTCAGAAATCTTCTTGGAAACTGAGTGAATATTTTTATTGTAAATTATAAATAAATAAACCCAGTAAATTATAGATTAGTATCCTAAATTTTAGACAAGATGGAGACCTTCGATCTATGGTAGCATGTCCTCTTTCACGATGAAATTATTTAATTTGATCATTGCTTTCATTTCTTTCCATTAAACGCTCTCATCTTGCTCAGAACATGAATCTTTGTTCCAGTGGAAGTACAACCATTCCTCATACGAAGTTGAACAATCCGTTTCTGGCAATCATTGCAAGGAGACATAATGCGAGTACTTAGATAATCATCATTGTGTCTAAATGCGTCAATACACAACATGCCAGTGCAATGTTGTTTTTATTATAAGAAAAATACAAGATGCTGGGTTTTAAATTAAGCTTGAATTTGCACGCTGCTCTTACGCAGGATATAACTCAGTGTAATATATAATTTTAGGAATTTTGTTACAGGAACAACACTGAATATATGACACTGATACATACATAGGTATTAATGGAAATTCGATCAGTTTTATTCGAAATGTGTGGCTTGCCTTAGTTTTGCCATTCACCGCTAAAGGAGCCACAGATAGGGCGACAGACGAACCAGAGGCGCCCGGAATGTTAGAATTTCATTCCAAAAAATCAGTGGAAAGTTTACATCACTCCCGGAAAGCATTACACGAAAAATCTCTGCAATTGTACGTGAAATTCGTGGATGCTGAATACTTTTGTAAAAGCGTATCTGCACTGAAAGTAAAATTATTAACACACTGGAGATAACATATGTTCGTTAAGAACGTTTGTTATACATTTTAAAAATCACTTTTAAAAAATGATTAAAGCACCTGAATGATGTTAAAAGCATATTGCAACTAACATCAGTCAGAAATATTTGCTAGCAGTATGCTCTTAAATTAGCATATTGATAAGAATGTTGGTAGCATTTCTCATAGCAAACAAATTCCGATCGCTCGGTTGAAAGGATGCGGATAACAAAATGAAATCGTATTCTAATCGATTGTTTTAAGAAGAGTGATTCCTCATCTGGGAATATCTAACGGTCATCCCAATATTTCTAGCACACACACCTTCAAGGAGGTGAGAGTTGCAAAAGAAGCATTTCAAAAGAATAGTTTACCGAAGCTTGTTCATTTAATGCTGATCTCTCTACATAGCACTCATCTACGTAAAGAAATGTAAGGATACTTCAGTATTTGGATGTTCTGCTTACGATCACCTAAACTGAGAATATTCATTTTTATAATATTTGACCTTATGTCTATTAATACTAAATTTCCCATAAATCTCTCTGTCACGCGAAAACTGTGGGTGATGGTGAAAAACTGATTACATATTAGAAATCACCGTGAAAAGTTCCTTTTAATCAGATTTTTTTTGCCAAAAAAAATGTTTTATTTTGTTTCCTACTGTTTTCTTAAACTGGCGATTGAAAGAATCTATATGTATATGGTTCTTAATATTGATGACCCGTTGTTATAATTATTTTCATTGCATATATTTAATGGAGGCATAACAAATACTGATTTTACCTGACGAATTTTAACATATGTTTTATAAATTATTTACCTTTCAAAATTTGAAAACAACAAAATCTAAATAAATGTAATGTAATGGTTTACAAAATGCAATTATTTATTAAGATATTAAAACGTTTAACTGATGAAGCTCTTGTGACATCTGGTAAGTTGTTAAGATGTACAGGGTAAGTCTAAATGATGGACCCGATTTCATAAATTTATTTTGTGAAATATAATGAACATATCTTAATGTGAGCTACGCGCAATTAAAGGCAAAAGTTCAAAGTTTAGTTGAGTTTAGTTTATGTCCCGCGTGGTTGCATTGTCTACCGCTACGCGGCGCTGGAAGCAGTTAACGAAAATGGCGCTGACTGGAGAGCAGAAATCGTTCTGTGTGCTGGATTACCATGTAAACAACTCTGTGATGAGTGTTCAACGGCATTTCCGTACCAAGTATGGCAGAGACCCACCTACTGGAGAAACCATTCGTACGTGATATGAAAAATTCAGAGATACGGGCTGCATCTGTAAGCGAAAATCGACTGGCCGTCCTTCAGCTGAGGAAGAGCCAGTGGAACGTGTTCGCGCCAGTTTTGTGCGGAGTCCACAGAAGTCTACCTACCGGGCAGCGAGGAAACTTGAAATGCCACAGAAAACTGTATGGCGAATTCTGAGGAAACGTTTACAAATGAAATCCTATCGCTTGCAACTGCTACAAGCCTTAAGAGACACTGATTATGCTGCTCGGGCGTCTTTCTCTGCTGATTTTCTCACGTTAATGGAAGAGGATGGGTTCGCCGAAAGGTTACGTTACAGTGATGAAGCGGTGTTTCACCTTTCTGGGAATGTGAATAGACACAACGTAAGGATCTGGGCAACTGATAATCCCCACGCAGTTGTGGAACACCAACGCGATTCACCCAAGGTGAATGTGTTTTGTGCCATTTCCCCTGAAAAGATTTATGGGCCCTTTTTCTTCTTTGAACCTACTGTGACAGGACATGTTTTTCTTGATATGCTGCAACAATGGCTCCTTCCACAGCTCGAAGAGGATAGTGCAGATTTCATTCTTCAATTGGATGGTGCCCCTCCGCATTACCATGGCAGCGTTCGGGATCATCTCAATGAGGCATTGCCACAGCGCTGGATAGGCCGTGCATCTCAGGAGGATCGCCCGATCTGACCCCGTGTGATTTCTTTTTGTGGGGTTTCATAAAGGATCGTGTTTACGTACCACCACTTCCAACAACATTGGGTGACCTTCGCGCCCGCATCACAGCAGCCATAGCAGAGATTGACCGTGACACACTACACAAGGTTTGGCAGGAGATAGACTATCGGTTTGATGTGTGTCGTGTTACACGAGGTGCTCACATAGAGCACTTGTGATGTGACTGAAAAAAACTTTGAGAGTTACCTTTCTTACCACATGTATTACATTCAGATATGTTCATTATATTTCACAAAATAAATTTATGAAATCGGGTACATCATTTTGACTTACCCTGTATAATTTAGTCATGCTCTAAAGAATACTTAAATTTTAACAACAATAATATGTTTTGAAAATTTGTTTTCCTATAGGTATAACACAATGATGGCATTAAAAGTAAAATAGAGCGGTAATTACCATACTTCGCAAATTACTTTTCGTATAAGAGAAATACATTAATTTTAATAGTTACTATTAAATGAAATGAGCCGTCAAAATTAACGTTGTTAATTAATCTATTTGTATACACTAAAATAAAATTGTAATGTAGATTGAACATAACGTGACAAATGGCTACCCGATAGTTGGTTTTAAAATATGTTGAAATAACATAACTTCGAAATTTCAAGTTGCTTCTATCCTAGCTAAATTAAAAAGAAAGTCTTTACAACAAGTACTCGTCAAAATACACTAGTTTTATTAACCTTCTCAGGTATATTTCTTTAATTACATTAATTGCGTATATTTTAATTTTTTACGTTTTTTTTTCGTTTGCACAAGTAAACATTTATACATATCAGATTAAATTCGATTTTTTTTTTCCCACAAACTACGGAAAATATTTTGTTTCCGAAGTTGATTTGCGAGGTGGTTGTATGCTTCACTACTTTGTCAAGAAGGTGTTACATAAATTAGCGACCTTCTATTGTTATCCTTTGTCTCGATTTGCTTTCTGTATTTTTTTTTAATTTTATGGTCTTTAAGCATCTATGGATCAGGCTAGGATTAGATTAGGTGAAGAAGAAGAAGTAGGAAGGTGATCCTAGGAAGCCTACTTAGTGGGCGCCATCTACGCATTTGCGTGGAGTGACTGACGGAGAACACAGGCAAAACTGTCAGGATGGCAGCAGTACCATTTTCAGAACCTTTTGAATCCTAACTCAACTCACTTTTAAGTCAGCCACGCCGCTCTGTACATAGCCTAGATGTAAAAAGAATATTTTTGTAGTGCTCAAACCTGAATATTTTTGTTTTGAACGGAAAACGTAGTTGCTAAACACTTTGTATAGTCGATATCATTTTGCAATTTCCTTAGTGTAATGAAGGATAATGCTAAAAGGCCTCAGCCACAATTCTAGCGTGTGTGGGAAAAACAGTATGTCAGAAAACGCAGTTATTCAGGAGACGAGATTCTTCTTTCCTGTCAGCCATAAGATGCCATTTATTCCAAAAGTAAAAAAGAAGCGATTATTCATCTCACGCTTAGAACTGACTTATACAAAGTTAACCGAAGGTGGGGGCATCACATACAAATCTTAAATTTTAACTTAACTCATTTTGGCTCATTTCTGGCGTACCCTGTTTTTCCCGCGCACGCTAGAATTGTCAACAAAATGAGCTCCATGATTGACTTCCTTATGTCAACATGTCAAGTAGAAGTCCGAGAAACTAACCCTGAAGCCAAAGAAATACTAGTACTGTGAATAATAATAATAATAATAATAAAATGATTATTATTATGTCCTACAGTGATTCTTTCGCGGTTTCTTATTACACGATCAAGTCAGAACTGTGTTGTGTTAACACTTACTGATGGCATATAACAACTTAGTAAATAGGAGTTATTAAATATTATTTCTAAATAATAATGATTCTTTCAGAAACTGGGAAGGCATTGAGTTGCCGAAGACAATGTAAGTGAGAAATTTAGTCATACTCTATTATGTAAAATTATAACTACCTTCAACATTTTGCTAATGAATGTAATTGAATAACTTTTGTCATATGAATTTTATGAATTAACTCGTTTTCCGTTCATATTACATTCAGAGTTAGTTTACCTGAAAACATTATGTATGTTGCGTGCGTACTGTTCTTTAGAATCACATATTTACACCTGAAAGTCACGTTTGTAGAGCTGGTCTTTCTCACATACACGCTCTCACACATGTACACGCTTTATGAAAATATTGAAGTATATGTGAGTGTGAAAAGCTACTAATATATTTCATGCGATGTACATACAAATTCACATATAAAGACTAAGGCAAAGCTTTCAAAATCAATTTGGTATCAGTAGAAGGTGAGTATTGCCATATTGTGCAGGAATTCTGCCAGGAGTTTCAATTTGGGGTGATATAAAGCCAAAATTAGGAGTCATAAGTAGAGTTTTGCAACCATAAAATGTTGAATTGTACTCGCGAATTATGAGGCATGACACCCTATACTGGTGGTGTCTGGCAAAGTCCCTGATAAAATGCAACTTATCAGAATTATGAAATGTATCCATCAGCCATTTTCTGTGAATTTGAGTAGAAATATTTCTACTAATTTTCGTGGCTAAATCTGTTGTAGTTACGACAAATTTAATATATTAATATTCCCCCTTTTTTTAAATGCGTAATCGAAGTAAAATTTCAGATCAAATGCCCTTTTCATGTCGCCTCTCATATTCGGTTTGAATTTTGATTTTCACTTTTAAGGTCTTTAGACAACTTTGGCTTGGCCGAGTGGATGTTGATATTGAGAGAATTGGCGGAATGAAGAAAGTAGGAGGAGACGTAGAACACTGTAAAAACGTACCCCAAAACCCAGATGCGACGAATCGCGATCGAACCCACAATTCCAAGTACCAAATGTGAACGATCTATCACTAATCCCCCTGACATATTTAATGTTTCGGTGACTTCCAAAATTCAAACCACTATCCTTATAACAATTTGATTATTTAAAAATACACAGAAACCTTAGCTGATTTTTTTCATGTTACACTGCTATTCAAACATTCTTTGTGTTAAGGAACCATTGATTGTTTAATTTCACCGGCTAACAGCAAATATATTTTAATTTTTGTATTATCGTACGTCATGCAATTGAATAATATAAAACGCTTGGATTTATATGAATTACATTTCATCATTTAATTTGAATCCTAATTATTTGGAAATTTTAGTTTTTTAAACTAAATGAACTACATTTTAAATAGTAAGTAGTCAGAAATATTTCACAAAAACGTTTGACTAAGCTCCTCTTTTGTTTAAACTGTAATATTTACTAACTTCTGCAAATATCTTGTGCATGCCAGTAATTTAAAAAATGGAAACAAATTTTGAGAATCAAAGTGCGTACGTGCACCACCTAGACGAAATTAAATAAGCATTAAGTATACCTTTTCAACGCTTGCATACTTTCAACTTAACGGAATGTGTTTTGTTTACCTTTATTACATTTTTAATCACTTCACTGGATTTAATTTTGCTTACTGTTACTAAGAGCAACAGTGGTTTGAGTCACACTATCACCAAGTCCTTCCATTCGCAAACGTTATAGAAACTGTAACATATGCTATGTTAATTTACAGAATTTCACAAAAAATATTTTTATGGTTACTCTCGACATTGGAATACATAGAGTAAATGAGAGCAAACCAGACACAGCACTAAAGTTTAATATACTATTATTCACACCCAATGGCATCAGAAGGAGGGCATTTGTCCTTTCTCGGACTTCAGATTTTATATTTTTGCTATTCTATAGGCCCTACTCATGTATTTAATGTCAGTTCTTATGCATTTCACTGGATGCATTTCCTAAGATGTTCCTGGGATTATGCCGTGAAATTTCCTTATTTGTTGCCATTAAACACAAAGACACCGATTTATACCTACAAAATAAACTTCGTAAAATTATCCAAAGTAATAAAACAAATGATATTATTATACCATCATGTAACTTTTATTCCTTTAAACGGAGCTGTTTTTGTCATTAAGTTCATAGCAGTTCTTCTGGAAAGTAAATTTTAAAAAAAGAGAAACTATTCTCTCTCTTACACACACATATAAGCACAGAAACTTATATACAAATTTAAAAAAAGCAGGATTAAGCAAATCTTAATATACACATTCTTTGAAAGTAATGCTTTATGGGCTCTCATCTTAAAATACTTTGGTCATCACGCCCCATATTTTATATTTGTTTTAAATAGCTTTGATCGGAGTAACTTTGTATCAAAAATTTGCTATCCAAAGTTCGATTTCTTCGCTAAATGTAATATGATAAATACCTTTCAAAGCTCTGGACAAAGCGAAATCAATACTTTTTTCTATTTTAGATTTTGTTAAGAAATTATTTATTGAAAAATGTATAAGTGTGGACAAAGTTACCCCGGTGGGTGGGGTAACTTTGTCCACCGTTATTTTTATTGTAGAAAGAAATTCCCTGTACGTAGTTGCTCTCAGAATGGTAGCTTTGTCCAGGTTTTGAATGTTTAAAACATTGTGGCCAATCTTACCGATATTGGAGTTATTGATCTTTTTTATGTATGAAAGATGTTTATTATATGGTTTTAAGTTGTTAATGTTGAATGTCTACATTAAGAATAACTATTTCCCATAAGTAGATTCAAAATGGCATATGATAAGAGAAATATTCCTTAAACAGTGTGTACAGTCGCAGAAAAAGATATTGCGAGAACATAGTATGTAGTTTCTCATTTAACTTATACTTATCTACCAACCATTCAAATATGCTTAAGCCGTGGCATGTGTGAGGAGCTGCAAGTGACAGAATCATCATAGGTGCAAATCTAGTACATATACTTATGTTACATATAGAAAACTAAACGCTATGTTTCCGTAATACCTTTTTCCGTTACTGTACAATGACGACTTGTAGAAGTAGGACTGTGAGTGACTGGACAGTATGCATATTTCTTCTAAGGATAGAAGCATAATACTTAGAGAAGAAATTAGTATCACTAGTTTCATTAATATCATCAGTACCCATTAAATTATGATATTAGTTGCACATACAATATGAATGAGCACATGACCACAACTGCATTTGAATAAGTTTTACAGTTCTTCCACATTCTGTGTCATCACTGGTATATTTCATACACACTACCTTGCTTCTTTTCGGACTGCCGGGTGTACGGAAGTCCCACACTTGGCGATACGAACGTTGTAGCGGTTCAATTTTGAATTGCCGCTATAAAACTGTTTTTGTTTGTTTTTCCACTAGATTTCCCATTTACCATTAAATTCAGTTATAGTTTCTGATAAAAATGATGTATTTGCAACATTGTAACGACACTAGCGCCACTCAGAATATGGGAAGAAGAAGGAGGAAACTACCTTCATACGTATGAAGGAAATCGTGTTGTAAGAATGGCGGGAATCATCCATGCTTGTAGCAAAGCACCGACATTATTGCAAAGAACTTAAGTTTTAAACAGTTACTTTGGAATAGTGTTTTTCTCGACAAGAAAGATTCTAGAAAGTAAGTTATAGGAAATTGTTCATTGTCTAATTGTAGTAATGGTGAAGATAAATGTTAGAATTAAATCGGGAAGGACGCACGTGGAAAAACAAGACAGTGAGACGTAAAGAAATTTGTAAACATGGAATAATTAAGAAAAAAGCTGGAATTAAATCACTCAAATAAAAGGATTCTAAAAAAATAATAAGTTGATAATTATTAAGAGAATTTAGAGCAGTATTTAAAATTAAAGGGTAAGTGTTAAAAGAATATAATCTAAGAAAATAAGCCGTGAGAATTATATTTCTTTCATTAAGTGCTGAACTTGCTCTTATTAAGTGAATAGGAATAAAAATACAAATTGATATGTTTTTCAATTCAGGGTCGAGTAAAAATAAAACTTGTGAAGCTAAAATTCAGTTGAGGAGCTAATCTTCGAATCAAGTTTTAAATATATCTTTATCGAGTGCTTGGTAAATGTAAAGCTATTAATTTTGTCCAAAATGAAAAGGTAAAATAAAAGGAAACTAACAAGACGGTGATCGATTTAAAACAAAAGTATTCTTTTGATATCAGATAGTTTTACGAAAATATTAACGCTTGAATTTAGCAGTAGGCTAATACTGGGATCGTACTTGTGTAATTAATAGAAGTTATTAAAGATACTATCCCGGAGAGTCTTCAGCTTGTTTAATTCTTGTTTGTGGTATAAGACAAGGCTAGTTGTTCTTGTACGTATCTTTCGATTGGCAACCCCGTGAAAGGTTGAAGTTGAGCCAACCCTTCCGGACTTCAGGAAGATGAGACAACCCTGGAATCCAACTTTATTCCTCAGAATCCAACTTCATGACGATGGAGAGTAAAGAGGGTGTTGAGGCACTCCCCTATACCTAGCCTGTCTGATAATCTGCTCGAAGAAACAACGTTTCACAGTTTAGTAGCAAGAAGGAAATCAGTTCTTCTGTTTCGAATCAAAGTAGTTTCCAAGAGACATTCTACTTCTTTAATTTCAAACTATACAACTCTTATCCTCTTTTTAATGATAAAAGCATTATGTATTCCGAAAACTTATTTACACTTCAGCCTTACATCTATCAATCTATTACAAGAACATTGTATTACATTGCGATTACACTTGATAATTTTTAGAAGTGCTTTGCGAACACTTTTCTCATTGCTTGCTAGGAATGAAACTCAAAATATTTAATTTCCAATATAAGTTGCTCATGCAAGTGAGCGATGTACTCAACGAGAATCTCCGCATGGCTCCTTGGGATCACTCTATTTTACATACACTTTTTAGGACCCTTCATGATGAAACCTTTAAAAATGAATCGTAACATTTTCGTGTAACTGAACATTTCCACCAAAACCTCAGCTACCAAAAAGTACAAAGAGGTGCCGCTGGCAACGTATTTTCTTGATTATCGCTGTGAGTCTGCTTTGCTAATCCATTTCGTAAAATCGATTGTTGTAATTTTCTCTATTTCGTTACGCCTCTCTGCACCACAATCTGCATTACTATTATTAAAAAAACACACACGCACACACTTCGGATGTCCCGTCCCCAAGCATACTAGTTGTCAGCGTTGCCAATCTATATTCTATTTGTTGAATTGCTTCCATTACTATCGTATAATTCTCTCTAAAATTGGCATAAGCATTATTCGACAGAACAGAAATATACTGTGTATGACTCCGTCCCCAGTCACCTCAGTTTGAGCATTGCTAACCTATTTTTAAATTTTAAAATGCTGTCATAGTTCAAATTCCAAAGTACCCCAGTTACCTTTTTAATAAAATCCAATATGTGTATGATATGCTATCAAGCTACTGGAGCCGTCGCGATTGTTTCTATTATCTCAACCCTAAGTTATTTTTATTGAAAGGGTATTTCATATGTGCCAAGTAATGCTCTGCGTTTTCCTGTTGCTAATCTGCTTTCTGGGAAGCACACTTAATAAAAAGACACAATATATACGTGACTGATCTAAAACCTGATTACAGCCTCTTCCGAAAAAAAGTATGCATTCTGTCTCATTCGAGGGCACTAAAACAAAAACCAAATAAAATAAAATAACACTTTTTTTTTACTATTTTAGCTCAAAGATTATTTTCAGATTTAACGTTACCCTGTAAAACAATAACTTCCTAATAAAATGCTTTAACAATTTATAGTGATGTAAATTAATTTTAACATATATGCTGACGTTCCTGAAATTCAAGTCACATTAGTTAATGCACATAAGCATATAGCAAACACATAAGTCAGCAGTTTTCGAATTGAATTATTTTGTGAAGATTTAAAAAAATCCCGTTTGCTGTCCATGCCAGGAGCTAAATTGCTGCAGACCACTAATTTCTCGATAAAAAATTCTATCAAATGGACCGATAAAAATCCAGTTTCCAGGGTCCAACATTTAGAGCCTCCCACTGCAATTTCTCCTACGTACGTCTTTCCTACCTTGCCACTCCCCAGTAGACATTTTTAATATTCATCATAGTAATTGTCTTACACTAAAATTTAAATAAAATTATGATGTTAAGCTAATTACAATGAACAAACAGGAAAGGTTTAGTTTTGGAAATATGCAAGGAGATAATATTCATTCTTAATTAAAATTAGTTAGCTATTTTATAACTGTAGTTACTGGATAAAATTCCTCATGCTAAAACACAGATTCTCTTAAATTACAATGAAAAATATTTTGTTTAATTAACTGTTTATTGCATTAATTTTCTGATTTTAGTAATGTGAACGTCTTGAAAGTTACTGTTCGCTTTGTTGTTTTGGGGATCGTTCTTAAAGATGGTAGAGCGTAAATTAAGGGTTTTGGCGTAGCGAAGCTCGACTAATTTTGAGACTCGCTTGACTACGAAAGGGTTTATTACCGGTGTAAATTAATCGTTACTTGGTTACATTTTAAACACACCATGTTTCTCTAACGATGGACAGAATAAACGAATTTTATGAAGTTATTAAACTTTGAGCAAATATAGATCGGGAGGTGACACTTAGAGTCTAAATTATGCCAGACGCTTAGAGTTCGCAATATAAAACAGATCCTCTATCCATACCTGAAATTTAGTTAGATGTTAGATGAATCTCAACAGCCTTTGATTCCGTCGCAGCCAGATGATGGAAAATGCTCAGGAAACTATCTTCCTTCTTGTATTGGAATTGATGGTTTGGCTGGAGTCTGTCGGAATTGGAGATCTCTTCTATTGTACTCAAGCACTGAAGGTCCCTCTATGGATCAGGAGATACTGGAGTACTGAAGCTCTGTAGGCCCCTCTGATGGTTTTGGTAGAATACTGATTGGCTTTATGTAGGAAAACGTACATGTAGTAAATGTGTGTGTGTGGTGTTTGTCTGACTTGACTTTTCCTCTGAACTTTAAGTAGGACGAAAGGTGATGTTCCCAGCATAAGGAACATGGTTAATTTGCTCAAAGGTGAATAACATCTCGATTGACGTCATGGATTGCAATATATTTCATCAGCCTTCGTTGTTGCTACTCTGTTCATCTTTACTGAAACATGGCGGCAGTTTTATTTCCATTTCACCGAACAAATTACAAGAAAAATATATAAAATATACTAAAACCTAATTTTTCCCTATTATTTTGAATTTTATGAATAAAGTTAATTTTTCCCTCTACTGGGGACTATCACAGTAATGAATTTAACCGTGTTAGACTTTCCTAAACTTGATGCCGTTTTTCAGTAGGGAATAGTAGCATCTATGGACGCATAGGAAACAAAACAGTAATCTAAGACTGATTTAACCAGAGCGAATAGAAATTAAATCTTGTGTTAATTTACACGCCTTCCACAAAATTACCTTTGCACGGCGCTTGTACAGGAATGGGCAGTGAATTCAGACCTGCTTTGCTTTCACTCTATGTAACGAAGGTGTTATTTTGTAAATAAAGCGATATAAAATTTTAAACGTGGTTACTTACAAACGTGTTAATCAATTAAAATATATACTCAGATGGGTATAAATACAAAATTATATCGAATAAAAATTTTAAAAGGATAAGATCCATATTTACAAAGGCTTACTTGTCTGAGTTTTGAAAGATTGAAAGTTCTTTTCGCATTTCTATCAATCGGAAAAAATCCGCACTTCAGATAATAATGAACCTTTATTAGATATATATAATTTAAATGCTTCACGCTACTTCTTACTTCTGCGGCCTGTATCAGTGTAAGAGGACTGTAACAAATATTGTTTAAGTATTTAAAACAAAATATCACTCCACATTTCATTTTCAGAACACACCTTTTCCAGAAACTTTCTCTCAGTTTGAAGAAATTTCCGAAAACTCTGGGATGGCCTAGTTAAAAAACAAATGTTACACCTTGAGAATATCCTGAGCAATTGTGATATTTACATAAGAATAGAGTCACTTGAAGAGCCTGGGTTTTAACCTCGGGGAAACTGACTCCAGAGTTTGCAGTTAATAAACGTAGTAGAAAAATTTAGAACATAGAAGATAACAAAAAAGAGCGTAATGTAAATATTGTTCTGACCCTGTTTCTTTTGCCAGATGCTGAGTGATACAAGACTTACCAATCTCCCCAATGTCCTGCGAACCACTAACATATCTTCCACATCAAAAGGGTACTGGTGGAATAAAGATGAATAGGAATCTGGAACACCTTATCTTGAATGCTCCACGTGAACAAGGTTTCAAGCAGGAGCCGAAAAATACTTAACGAGCTGACAAGTAATTTGGAAAAATGACAACCCGACTTCCTGATGCCGGCGAACAAAACAAGACAAAAATACCGTTTCAAACTGTAAAAGAAACTGAATAATGAACATAAATATCTTATTAATAATACTGCTGACACCAACCAATAGGACTTGTTTAAGAAAAGTACCTTAGTCCCTCAACAAATACCTTATCAGTAAAGGGTAAATGATAACATTCCACATGCACTACAGCTAATATTTTTTTTTCACTTGTGTAACTTTTCTAACAAGATTGATTGAAAATTTGTTTACTTGTTTCAATAAAATAATTTTGTATAGTAAATCTTTTATTTATTTTCCTTCTTACCTTTCCATTTCCTTTATGCTACAGTTTTCAATGCTGATAACATTTATGTCGACGATAAACAAGATTGGATTATGACATGGACTCCTTGAACATTATCCTTTATTATTTTTCAGTTCGCACAAAATGGGAAGGTCATTTGAAAGATATGCCGTCAGAGTATTTGTATCTGAGACTTCCTCTCAACATTGAACAGTCTTATGTTGATAACGTAATCGAAAGGTTCAACTGGAGCTCCGTTGGATTTGCGTTTATTAAAAGGCAGAATTGTTTATTCTTCGGTGTAATCAACACTAGAGTGCACTCTGACTACGAACAAATGCGAGCCGATGTTATCAAAATAGATACATTCCAGATTAGATTTACTGTTAACCACCCTTCTGTGACATTAAGGTGGATATAGTGATTATGTCGTAATGGTATCGTCCAACTCCGACTTGTATAAACATAAAAAGATCAGAAATTTGCTTACGACTTAAGAATATCACTTGAATATTAGGAAATTTCTACTCACAGGCTATTTGGCTACTACTATTCTCACGCGGTACTGAAAGTCATCTGTTTGAATCTATATAGGACTTACTTCCACAATATCTTTACAGAGTAATTTTGTTTTCACTCTTCGCTCCACTAATTAACTGAACGAAATTTCTTTTCGACCAGGATAGCTTCTCCCAAATGGCCTAGTCTAAAGACATAATCTACACTAACAACAAACGCCTTTGGCAACCTAGGAGCAAGCTGGTGCACCTACCACAGAAAACAAGATCGAAAATAATCCACTATCCTAATAGAACCCTAATCCAAGATTTCAAAGCAGATGAGATCGAACCTAATGCCTTCCACTCGTAATATAATTGATTTATCGTGCAGCTTTTTTTTCTTCTTAGCGTTCTAGCTTAGTTTTCCGTACTTTTATAGAAGTGTAAAGTTGACTTTTGGCATCTAGCTATAATCCTCACGTGAAGAAAAAAGTACAAGATACGTAATTAACAAACAAACTGCTCTTATAATTGACCATATAACAACACTTTGATAATGATTATGATATATAGTACGGGTAAAATAGACCAAAAGCGTGTTGAAGAAAAGACAAAATTCGTCCATTCATGAAACTTGGTCTTGGCACTAGAATTGAAGATCTAAAGAGTCCCCAAAAGTTTAAGGGGTGGAACACTGTTTGTGTGTGTGTGTGGGGGGGGGACGGAGGAAATAAAGAATTGAAATATTACGAAACAAGTCAAGTAAGGTGTCTTTTTCTATGTATTTTCCGAGCTGAAGCGAATTAAACAACTTTCAGGTCGATTGAATCATTCCCTGTCAAAATATGATAGGTTTTATTGTAAAGGTCTCCGCACACAATCTAGTAAACTTTGAACCAAATTCTTGAACTAGTTATTTGACAAACTTATACCGCATCCAACGATTTCAATTCAAGGAAAATATGATACGATTACCATAGCCAATGACAGAACTAAAGTTTGACAAGTATTCATCAGGCTAATTTACTATCAGATGTACTAAAACATTTTGTAGCGGTACATCATCTGATATGATCATTGTACAAACCGCCAGTCGATAGTTCAAAGTGATGGGCGGTAAAAGTGTTAAAAGAGATTCTACGGATGATATCATGAGTTTATATGTACCCACATAGCAGAGTACATCCCTGGGACGTCCTATTTAGATCCCAATAACGTCAAATTAGTCAAGCTCCCATAGTGATGACCTAAGGACATCCGTGGGATAACTCTATGGGCGATACGAACAGTTCATCCCATATGGAGATCCCCTGGATGTCCCCCGGATAGGCGTGCGGGATTGCCTATTTTTCTAATTAGATGCGTGAATAACGATATCCTTGATTATGTCACTGTCATACTTTCGCTGTCATACTACTAGTAGTAGTAAGTAGTAGTATTTATTACCATAAGAAAGATATGACGAAGCAAAGAATCAAAGCTCGAACGAAAAGTTGCTTGGATGGTTTTGCGAAAGTGCTGTGTGTGTGTGTGTGTGTGCTGGGACACGCTGTTCATCATTCTTTTGTTTTAAATACGTCAATTATAGCCAGGGGGCGCAATTATTATTCAAGATTTGTTTTGAATGTTGTTGAATTTATATTTCTAGGAATTGAGAAATTGGTAACTATCCGCGTAAGGATTTTGAAATGTAATTTATTTAAAAGTTATAATGTTTCCGAAAGTAAGATTTACTGCTATACTTTCGCTACAGAAAAGAATGCAGCGAGGAAATATGTTTATTCGAACTTCGCTGCATTCCACATATGAGGCTTAAGAAACAAACGTTATAGATTTTGACAAGTAAATGCGCGAGCAGATATGGCGGGATTGCTATTTTACCTTTTGAAACTATAGTTTATTTTAAACTTGAAGGTAATATTCCAACTTCACCATTACTTTTACATTGGTGGCGTAAGTAGGAGAGAATTTCCTATGTAAAGGAAACCTAAGTAAACCTTTGAAGGGAATAGAAACTTGCCAAAACTAACCTATTGAACGCTAATTTAAGGATAACACCTCTCCTGCCTCGAATTTTAGGCTATTATTCCGCAGAGCCCACCTTGTGTTCATTCTATTTTACTGTTTACTAAGCTACAGTGGGTTAGGGTAGGTTAGGTTAAGTTACGTTATTATATATACGCATTTTGAAATGTTACACAGTTCACAAAACCCTTTTTTTAACTGTTTGCAAATTAAGCTACAGAAGTTGGATCAACTCTGCGGGACTTCACCCGAATTTTATGTATAAGGACAAAAATTTGCAAAAACGCTTTAAATTGCAGTGAAATTCTGTACCTACTCATCGATATAAAGGCCAAGGAAACCTCGGTTTTGGATAGTGGTTAAATATTACAATGTCTCACCGTGATTAGTCAAAATTTCAAAAATTTACTGGGCAGAAGTTGTGAGTTTATTAGTTTGTGTAGTTATGGATTTCGGAATGTGAAATAAGTGTTTTCTTGCTGTGAAATCGATGTTAAACATGGTACTGTTTGCCAATGGCCGATGGTATCCCGTAGTGTTACAGCAGTAGCGTGGGATGGAAGGGTGATTGTGGGTAAAACATGGCCAAACAATGCGAAAGATGCGATGTCTCTTAAGTGATTGTCGTTAAGTTATTCCATAAAAACGAACAGAATGTGTTGAATTTTTGCGTGTGTGCGAGGCAAATTTTGTAATTGTTAAATATTTCATTTCTATAGTTACGTACAGCACAAGGTACAAAAGTGGAAAGGCCGTAACGGCACTAAAGGTTGCAGTTTCTTTAATAATATGAACAAAAGCAGGGATTTTCAGAAATGTTTATCGTTAGCCACTCTGTATTAACTAGATATATTTATAAACACTAGTTGCATTTATTGTTGAAAGTTTTCAATCATAGTGATACTCAATTGAACTCTACTATTATTAGCAATTATATATTAGATATGTGATTTTCTTTCTTAGAATTGCTTGTAGTATTTAAGTTACTGTTAAAACAATATCATTATACCAACAGTATACAATAACTTCACGGGGTGCTATCGTTAATACCATGTCAGCAAAAGTTTCTTATTTCCTCCGTGTCCCTTTTTGCACCCGGGTCGCCCAGGGTTTACTCTTAAAATTTTTAAGCTGCAAAGTGAATAACTGCAAAGGTAGAGTTTCTAGCGTGAAAATTTTAAAAGGAAGCCTGGGCAACCGGGATGCAAAAAAAGGACACGGGAGAAATAGGACGCTTTTGCTGGCAACTGGTATTACCGGTAGCACCTATAGAGCCACGTTAATTCTATTTAGTGGTATAAATAGCCTTCAATATTAATTAATTTACATACAATAAATTATCCCATTATAGTCCTTTGTCCTAAAAGGATCCCAAAAGTACGTCCCAGGGATCATCCCGGGGCGGACATTTGGATGTCGCATGGACGTCCCATGGATGTAAACGGGGCCTTAACAGGACTTCCCACGGACGTCCCGATATCCTGCCAGGAGATCCGTCGTACATCCCTGGGACGTCATTTTGCTATGTGGGAACAAATCCGGAATTTTTGCCCATAACAGAAGCACTTGAAGATTGTTTTCAGTCATTCGATTCATTACATCTGAACAACATGTAGATGCTCGGGAAACTTGCACAAATAATGACAACTGTGACGTTAAATAATTACAGTAAATATTGGAACTGATTAATCCTTTTACTAAATAAGACAAGCGTTGTAGTATTTCTTGAAACAGGCTATATTGGAATTATAGACTGCCACGTATCTAAAGAGAATGGTGAAAAGGTTATGACTCAGTTTGTTTGAAAAACATTCGCAGATATCAAAATGAGAAGTAGTGATAACGTCCAATCCGTAGCAGCAGTTAGCTCCTCAATCAGGACCAATGAAAAAAGTCGTAACTATTGATCTTATGATACTATACCAAAGGATGCTTGTTTGGAGAAATGTTACAAAATATTTGTCGAGTTATTTCAAGTATTAGAGTGCACCTTATCCTCTATCGCTTTTCACACGTATGAGAAAATATTTGAGATGAGTTTTGTATGAATAATTTAGCTGTGTGGATGAACAAAAATTGAACAAAAGAGACTGCTTTATCATTGATGGTGGTTACTTACTGCATGCTGTGAAATGGAACAGAAACAACTGTCATTCATATCTTGATGTCTGCAGTTTCTATGTAATTTAAGGGAAGGGAATTGATCGACTCAACAGTGAAGTTGCGTCAAAAGTGGTGTCAGACATTCCGAACTCTGCAAAATGTGTGGAGGTTGCACATGCAGCAACATCAAAACGCATGACTCTGAACTTCCAAAGCCTGATGAGAATGCCAATAGGAGCAAACAAGCAAAAGCACACAAGTCCATTTTTAGATTTAAAAAAAAACAAACAGTTTTGCTCGTATTTACACCTAAATGAAGAGCAGTATCGAATAATACAAAATACCCTTGTAATAGATGTACTTATCCCATAGTAATATGTACTTCCATAATAAAATTAATTTGCATAAATCACTACAGGTCTTCATTAAGCCTTAATAACAACGAAACTTAATTTTTATCTAAAAATGGACTTATGTGCTTTTGCTTGTTTGCTCCTACCTACAATTTGAGGATTCTATAGTAGCTGAAGATGAATTTGATTCTAACAGAAGCATGAATGAATGATTCTAGCAAGAATTAAGATGATCATTCAAGTGATAATAATAATGATGTATGAAAGTTAATGATATACGAAATAAATTGATTTACGTTTGAATAGTTACGTGTAGGTCTATGATTTGAAAAATAATAAACTCACAATGCTAAGATATGTTGCTCACAATGTACGGATGCAAATTGATAACAATAATAAAGAAGAACTATGCGAGAGTTTATTGTTCAGTGACACTTAAAAATAAATGCATTCTCTTATACCTGCAGTTATTAGCCAAAGTCCTCGCATTGAAACTTTGGTTCTGTTATATACTACAGCAAGGGCATCAAACGTACTTTACTGCCTCTTTCCTTATTTTATGGTCTTTTAGAACAGACTTTAGCCAAGATATTATTTCATACGTAGGTTTAATTTTCATAAGATAATAGCGATACCTATGGACATTCGCAAAAAACAAAACACAAATCGTACTGCAGTTTCATAGTGGAGTATATTCAGTATAAATCCATCTCCGTACATTGGGAAATCCAATCGTCCACATTGAGATTACAATCATGTCCCTTGTTACTGAAGGAATCCTATTGGATGCTCCATTTTTCTTATATTCACGGAGTCTAATTTTGATTCCAAATTATTTTGTATATCTACGTTGTGTAATTCTGTGTTGTGTCATTCTTGTCCGGTATGCACGTACTGGATAGCAAGTTATTTATATCCCAATATAACCCAATCATAGACGGTTGTTACTGCTGTGATGAAATTGCAGTTTTCGTAATTTTATGTATACTGTTAAGTCATCTCAGGCTTAGGCCGGAATAGGATGGGATAGACGATGTGGTAGTTAGTCGTTCAGGACTTAGTTTGTTGTTACCATCCCGACATTTGCCCTGTTACTGAGGAACCACCCTAGAAAATATCGGTTAGGATGTGCGGCAGCTGTGTTTGTTGCAAAGATCTTCAAATTGCTAAGCCAATACGGTGCAAACTCAGTTACGGACGTTCGCTTTGTGTGTTAATTAATTCTTTAGACTTTTGCAACATAAGTGAATCTTATTGGTACTGCAAATTGTAAATACAAGTCATGAAATAACGTATTTTACTGTTAGGCCTAGAGTACAGTATACTATAATGTTTTATTTAAATTAATTGGAATGGGCTAATTATACAGGGGTTAGGTTACAATGTGCTTGTAAAATGTGTTCTCTGACACAGGCGGTATTACAGGGTTTGACTGTATATCAAATAATATGGTATATTTAATATTAGTAGGAGATCTTTTATAACATTTATATCCTAAATTTTAAATTGAAAATATCAGTAAAAACATCACTGAAACAAATATAGTCTTATCCGATTGTGCATCTTTCAACTTTAGAACAATAATTCAAACCAATAAGGTTGATAGCTGACTGCAGTAACTATACGGAGTTTGCGCAACATTCGTAAGACGGGAATTTCCTGTGATCTCGTATTTAAATAAAGTATGACCAATAAATATTTATTAATATTCGCAATAACTTTAGCTCTATAGCAGATTTTACCATGAATAATGGCTGAAATAATATAATATAGATTGATTGCGCTGATAATACTAAACATAGTAGCGTCAGAACGTTGTACACTATCCAGAAATTGGTGTAGTACGATCATTATCGTGTGGCTCATTGTCATTGGTTGTTGACTCACAAATTTGTGTTGAAATATTTTCTCCATAGTCTCCAGGTAAAGCCTAATTTCATCCATTTTGCACTGGAATAATTTAGTAACAAGAAAAGCAGGAAGGATTTTGGAAGAAATCAACTTTTACCTTATTTCTGGTAGTACCCGAGAATTTGCGTAGTGTGACCGATATAAAATAGAAGAACCTTCGTTACATGACCGGTACTGGTAATGAAAAACCTGGTATTCAGGATTATAAGAAGGTGGACATTCTACGTACGGCTCAACCTAGTTTTATTTATATTTTTTTTAACTTGATGGCCTTTAGGCATTTATGGATCAGACCGGGATTAGGTGGAATACAGGATGTTGAAAGGTAATCCTAGGAGGCCTTCTTTCTACCCTCCACCCATTCAATGTATAGGGGTGGTGTAACTGAGGGAGAACAGAGGTAGGATGACCGCTGTACTGTTACCAAGACCTTTAGATTTCTAAGTCAACTCTCTTCTAAGTGCGCTACGGCCGTCCGGTACCTTGTATTGATGTAACAAGATCCTTAGGTTATTGACCTTTTAACATAAAAAAGTATAATTTTCATTAAAGGTACTAGGGGTCTGCACATTGTATCTCAACCTCAGGATTGACGGGTAACGTTGAGAGAATTCAAGTCTATTGAATTAGAATGAAAAGTAAGTTACCCACTTTTTGTTCAAGAAATGCTTCTTATATTAATGGTATTAATACTACTAATAAATATAATAATAATTATTATCATTACTATCACTGGAATTTTATATTTTTAGAGTTAATAGCAGTCAAACTTGAATATTTATTTTTGTTTTAAGGGAAAAGGTTGTTGCTAAACACGTTGCATAGTACATACCATCCTGGAATTTCCTTATTGGAATCGAGGATAATAATTACTTCAACAACAATTGTCGACAAAAGAACCAGGCTCTCATTTGCTACCTTATGGCCACATGTCAAGTAGAAGTCCGAGCCCCTAACCCTGAAGCCAAAGAAATACTACTACTACTACTACTACTACTACGAATAATAATAATAATAATAATAATGTACTACAGTGATTATTTGCGGTTTCTTATTACACCATCAAGTCAGTACTGTGTAGTGTTAACAATCACTGATGGCATATAACAGTTTAGTGAATACAAGTTGTTAAAGAGTATTTTTAATTAATAATGATTCTTTTAGAAACTTAAAGTTACTGAATTACCGAAGACAATGTAAGTGAGAAAATTAGTCATATTATGTATAATTATAACTACCTTCAACTTTTTTCCTAATATATTTAACTGCATTACTTTTGCCATATGAATTATTATATGATTAAACTCGTTTTCCATTCACAGAACATTCAAAATTAGTTTACCAGAAAACATTATGTATGTTACGTGCCTATTGTTCTCTAGAATCACACATATACACCTGAAAATCAGGTCTGTAGAGCTGAGGGTCGATTCCAGAACAGACGTTTCGTGAGACAGAGTGTGAGGTTCGAAATTCAGTCGTTAACGACGCTTTGATTTGTTTTCCTGACCGTTCGTTAATTTTTATGGCGCTAGCTTGCAAGAGACAAGCGTCTTCGTTTTGGGCATTAAGTAGGAAGAGAGAGAGATGATTATTCGTTCACGGAAACAAGATGGAGGCAGAGTATTAATCTATGCTTGTAGAAGTATAACAATTAAATAAAAAAAAAAAATGAAATGCCCCCTCAAAAGGACGAAATATGAAGGAAAATACGGTTGGGGTTCTGCTCTCGGGTCTAGCCTAGAAGGACTGAGAGGATTGGAACAAAACATAGCCCTTCGGCATACAATTAAAAAACCAAAAATAATGTTTTCTATTTACTCATACAAGGGGGGGGGGGGTAGGGAGGCAAATTCCGTAAAATTTATCCGATTGTTAGAAAACTTATAAAATTTAAACTACATGTCACCTTACAACGAAAATATTATTTTTATATTTTTAATTCCACATTTGGCGTAAACGGAGAGGCATATTCCTCCATAAAATGCTATGGTTCGGCTCTTGGGTCTAGCCTACAGGGACTAAAAGGATTGTAGCAAAACTTGCAGGATCCATAGCCATTCGGCCAATTATTAAAACTTGCAAAAAACTAGTTTTCCTATTTATACATACAAGGGGGACTTAGAGTGGCGCACTCGCAAAATTTGTCCGAATGAAACAAAACCCTGAAAATGCAATATATTCCGGACTTCTGGCAGCCCATGAGTCACAAATGGCAAAATGTGTAACTTTTAGGCAATTGTTAAGGTAGTTAGGCAACCAACATTACACTTGTGATGTTGGGTTGCATAACTTACATCGGCGGTAACCAGGGAAATCCTAGGCTAAAAACCAATCAAGATAGCCAGGACCGGCTGAACATAACACTCGAAAGTATTCAATGTAGTAAATGCACTTCCTTAGTAGCAGAATCCACTGCAGAAAAAAAAGTCATACTTGAATAAGAAAATCATGAAAAGTCAAAGGAAGCTAAAATTTCCGTTTTTCCTCCAAAAAATCCTGCTTTTTATAAAAAAGACCATGGCCTTTCGCATCTCTAGATTAACGAAGTTTTGCTGTGTTTAAAGAAGTAATTTCGTTTTCTATATATTGTACTCCATATATTCTACGTGTTGTCTAGGATAGCGTCTGGTCAGCATTTCATTATTATTATTGTAATGAACAATTATATCACATGTAGAAATAAGTTTTTCAAGTTTTCTTTACTAATCATAAATTCGTAACTATCCATAATACTGTATAAGAAGATGGAAATCCCTCAACTGGTTTAGTAATTTCTCCTTTCCAGGCGTTTAGTTCAGGCGAGGGATAATACCCTGGTACATCCCTTGCATTTTAACCAATTTTTACTGGCAAAGAACAGCATTCCTATCGTTCACCAAGCTCCATACTGCCTGGAAAAGGCTCCTTCTCACTTATGTTTTTTTTAAAAGTCAAATCGACACTCGTAAAAACCCGTTCCGACATCCGAATAAACATCATGTACTTTGCGTTTCCAGTATTTCCAAAAGAGGCTTTCTAGGCATATTTCCAACAGTAGATTCGTTGGGTTAAATGTATGGAAGCTAAAGGGTCCTATTTCATAAGTGGTTAGGAGTTGAAACACATCAGGTGTGTGGTTTAAATTTCCTAAGCTAAGGTCGGAAATCCGTTTTACAACTCAACCAATGAAAAGGCCGCTTGTAGAAAGTAAGAGCAGCATGTTTTGTTGTTTCTACAAGGCCTGTCATCAGGGCCGGATATATGAGTTAAGGTGCCCTAGGCCCATGACTTCCAGCACCCCTATATTTTCCTCTCCCACCTTCACATCATGGCAAAGTATTCTCCTCCATCCTCTCGCCATTTAATTATAATAATGCTAGTAAAGAGATAATAAATATTTAACTTTCCCATACGAAAAACTATGTTAAAGATATGAATATGTGCTTTCTAAGTTAAGGAGATATGCTAAATATGTGCAGGGGTGCAAAATTACATATTCGTAGCTTGAAGCATATTCAAGTCGTGGACCCCTGAAATTGCGTATTTTAGGCTAACTGACTCCCACTCACTCACTGACTCACTCACTCACTCTTCATACTGTTTAGGGTGTTCGGAATAAGCTAGAAACATGATTGGAATGAAAGTGGACGATGCTAAGTAGGCAAACGAAAAGTTACAGCATTTGGAAAAGTCGCCATCTTGAATCCAAAATAGCGGGCCTCAATAGTTCATTTTCCACACCGTTTGAGCTAGATATACGAAATTTGCTATAAAGGTGTATAATCAGGAATAATTTAGAAAAATATTACATTCTGAAAACGTCGCCATCTTGGATTCAAAATGGCCACCCCCAAACCATTTCCCACATCGAGCTAGAGAAATGAAATTTGATATGATGTACCATCACGAGCAGGTCATGACAATATAAAAAGAAAACGTTAAAAAAGTCGCCATCTTTAATCCAAAATGGCTGTCAAAGAAACAATTTCCCAAATAACTGATGCTAGAGAAACGAAATTTAGTTTGTAGGTGTATCATCAGGAGTAGGTTACAATAAATGAATAAAACTTCCCCTAAGGAGGCGCAGCCCCGGGTGGTATGGGGCAAATTTGCACAATGGGGGAGCAGTCCCCATGGAGGATGAATGAGCCAAGTTCGTTGGCGACAGCATATAAGAAGAACATTGGAAGTTGGTGCGAGGTGGCAAGATTGATGATCTTCAAGCCATAAGGCTAGTGGCGGCCCTAAAACCCACCACCACTAACCCCAGAGGCTCCAACATCATGAACCTTGCCACTTCGCGCCAACTTCCAGTATTCCTTTTACATGCTGTCACCAAGTTTGGAACTTGGCCCATATATCCTCCATTTCCCCAGTTTTTTTGGGCTGACGAACTTCGATGAAGGCACCTCTGTTGTTTTTGCTCGAATTGTACGCTACATGTGTAAGACATAACCTGTTAATTACAATAAACAAGAAAGTTTACAAATAGAGTGTGGGAGGGTAGCGGCCGACTTCTTAAGGAACTAGCTTGACGTTCGTGTGGTGAAACTGAAGGAAAATCCGGAAAATTTTAGTCGAAACGGTAGGCAGCAGTATTCGAACGTAATGTACCTACCTATTGTGGAACTAAAATAAGGTTTAAGAAAATACACTTTAATTTTCTTCATATACATAAATCAAGCATAAATTATGCATATAGTCCTTCAGCGGTAAATTAAACGTTGAACGGTAAATTAAACGAGGGATCACAGGTTTCAAAAGTTTTGGTATTTGGTGCTCCTCACACATAGTTCTTAATGGTTTAGTAACTATATTTTTACTCGAGTTTTAAACACGGATTTTTAATTTTTGCTTTTAAAGTGCGCCCCAGTGGAAGTTGCGCCTCTAGGCCCGGGCTTAACTAATTGTCCTAGTGGTAAATCCAGCTGTACTTGTTATAGGATTAGAGAGAATAGTAAAGAAAGCCCCCCTATGGATAAAATTCCCATCAACCTTTGCTGAACAGCTGGTTGCAATAAACAAACGGAGCCATCAATACAATTTTCCGTTCTCTATGGGACTGGGAGTCATAGATTGCACACTGCACACATGTGGAAATTAAACGGCCTCATGAACAAGGGGATCAGTACATAAATCGTAAAGACGTTACACGTTGAATGTTCAAGTCGCTTGTAATTGTGACGAGGAATTCACTAGTGTTGATGCTTCCTGGCCAGGTTCGGTGCTCCTAGATCAGAATGCTTCCTGGCCAGGTTCGGTGCTTCTAGATCAGAAGCCGTGTGCATGAAGGCAACACACGGAGACGCTTGGGTGATACCACATTTCGTCCAACGAAATTTTGACCACGCGACATTTCGTCCACAAATATTTCGTCCACAGACATTTCGTCCAGAGACAATTCGTCCACTTGACTTTTCGTCCACAAGACATTTCGTCCAACAGATTTTTCGTCCACAAGACATTTCGTCCAATCGACTTTTGGTCCAACGGAATTTTCGTCCACAAGACATTTCGTCCAATCGACTTTTGGTCCAACAGATTTTTCGTCCACAAGACATTTTGTCCAATCGACTTTTGGTCCAACGGATTTTTTTCGTCCACAAGACATTTCGTCCAATCGACTTTTGGTCCAACGGATTCTTCGTCCAACCGACTTTTGGTCCAACGGATTTTTCGTCCACAAATTTCGTCCAATCGACATTTGGTCCAACAGACTTTTCGTCCACAGGACATTTCGTCCAATACACAGCCTAAACAGCTGGAGCTACTGAAACGAAATTTAGTAATGTGATACATTATCACTAGTAGGTTACGAAAATATTACCAAATGTCTCCAAAGGCGCCACCGGGACGGGCGTAAGCCATAGTGCTGTTACCGCCCATACAATTAGTTTTATCTTATCTTACCAAAGGCGCCATATTGAATCCAAAATGGTGGAACTAAAATCCATTTTCCTCCAGCGAAACAAAGCGAGTTATACGTTTAAAACAAGAAGCAAGCGCGCAATTCTATGCAATACTTTTAACTCATATATATATATATATATATATATATATATATATAAATATATATATATATATAATA
>JAGDQP010000894.1:19304-138919 GCA_022664845.1 Lepisma saccharinum | reverse complement strand
AAAAAAAAAAGGATTACTCACAGCTTGTTCTATAGATGAACATACGCACACACCAACATATAAGTAGTAAGTACAGGAATCTTGAATATTTCGGTGATTTCATCTTCTTGCTCGGAGAGTAACAGACATACACGTGAGTAGAATAAAGACTAAGACGACAGTGGCGCCATGGAGCTGACGACACATCGAGTTTGCAGAACAGTCGACTGTTATATAGCGCGTGGATTTGCGGAGCGTAAAAAAAAATTAAAGATTATGCGAAAAAGTCAGGGAAAAGAATTGTTTTTCGGTAGTTCATCAGGAAAAACTGGGAATACCGCAGTTTTCCGCAACACACTGCAATCTCCATTGTTAAATTAATTGAGTATTGAGGTAGTGAATTTTGTTCGCTGTTGCCATCGGTTTTTCGAAGTCCTTTTATTAAATTCTTTAATGAATTTATTGCCCCAATGAAGATAAACTGAGGGGCTAGACATGCTCCAACCTGCTTTAATCCAAATGGTTGTATCACTTTGTTTCCGACTCATTCAGTTCATTTCCACGTGCGTTCCCGTATTATTTGTCATTTCTGATCATTTTGTTTATTTCTCTGTCGGATTGCTTTTATTGTTTTCAGTCGTGAACTTAACGCTTTGCCTAGTGACAGTTCAACTCCTTTGATTTATGAAACTGTACTTAGCATTTATTTTAGTTTAGTATGGGTTTTCACTTCTCATTCTGCCACCTGGTGAGGGATTTAAAAAAAAGTAATTGAATTATTTTCAGACATTGTCCGTTGCACTACTATAATTTCATCTTTAGTGTGTGGGAGTACCCAGATTTTTGTTTAATCTGTCAATTATTATGAAACTTACGATACGCAAAAACGAAATCAAGGAAATCTGAAGTATCATGTCAGGGAAATGGGGAATTTGGAATTTGAAAACCAATGGTAACCCTGCAATCTAGAAAGAACACGGCAGAGGCCACCTTTGGAACTCAATAGATCAAAAGCATCTGGGTTGGCACAACTTTAAACAAACATTAGCTTTAGGCATGCGAATAGGTGCTTGTTGCAAGGTATGGAAATGTAATTAACTGAAAATGTCACTTGAATTCAGCTGTACTGTTTCAAAATTGCTAAAAAACTAAGTAAGAGGACTGTAGAGACAATTTCAGTAAGTCACACAGGGGAAAGCAAGTCAGGAGAAACCATAGATATATTTACTCCTGTTTCAGCCAATCACTGATGAAACTGACTCGACAACTCGTCATATCTCGACAACTGATGACATGAGACGTTTCGGCTTAGCAAATCACATGAGAAGTAGTACTCAATATCTGGTTCGGTGAAGTGTATAATTAAATTGGAAATTTAGAGGAGATATTCGTATCCATTGCATAATGTTAATTCCTTGACAATGGAATGAATTCTTACATGGGAAATCCCTTCATTCACGGATTTTGATGGATTGTATATTGGATTGTGATTTGCTAAGCTGACACCTCTTGATTCATTATTTGTCGAGATTTAACGTAATTTATGACGCTGCCGTGTTATCTTTGGGCATCTCTACCTCCAAAACTAATAGTATTATTTTTAATTTCTTAAAAGGAACATTTTTTCTCATTTCGGTCTGAGGAATTCACCCGTTCTGAATTTATGGCTATCACTATTAAAACACCATGTATAATACACATTCACAGTTACATACATCTTATCATACATCATTGGTTCCTCTTACTTACTTATTTTTATTCTCATGAGTTTCTTTTCCGAGATATATTGCATCAGAACAGGGCGGATGCATACAGTTGGCAGTACACGACGATTTCAGAACTTCACCTTCGTCTTCTGTTGCTATTCCCTTCTTTTTGAAGTATAGCACATTGTTAGCCAAGGCTTTCTCGGACTCTTGCTTGCTGTTTTGTATATCCTCTCACGTATGATTTTTCACTTCAAAAAGCGCTTGACTGGGAACGGGCAAAGTTCGTGAGCGTAACAGCTGTAGTGTTCGTTATTTGTGTTGAGCGTTCTGATCTATTGAAGGTTCTTTACTTACTTTGCGTGTGAGATTTGTTCCTC
Source organism: Lepisma saccharinum (assembly GCA_022664845.1). Classification (NCBI taxonomy): domain Eukaryota; kingdom Metazoa; phylum Arthropoda; class Insecta; order Zygentoma; family Lepismatidae; genus Lepisma; species Lepisma saccharinum. The sequence goes on along the minus strand of JAGDQP010000894.1, from coordinate 136,854 downwards.
ACTAATTGTTTCGTGCACATAAGCATCTTCATTTCGTATTTTTGTTTTGTCTTATTCATATTAAGGATCCTCCTATCGTCCGCCCCCACGTTTTCAACACTTTTCAAAATATTAAAAAAATCGAAGAGCATTATAAAAAATTTCGGAACATAGTGCACTAGTATTTATAAATTAATATGAAATCCAATGGGCAGCGGTCTCGAGATCTTGTCCATAGGTGAGTAATGAGAGTTCAATTAAGTAATGACGTCATAATCTTTATATACTTATCACTCATCTACGGGGAAGATCTCGAGATCGCTACCCATTGAATTCCATAGTAATTTGTAAGTACTAATGCACTATGTTAAAAAAATATAGTGCCCTTAGATTTTAAATATTTTGAAAAATGTAAAAAAGTGGGGGTGGGAGCGAGGAAGACCTTTAAGATAAAAAATTCTTGGCTGTGCAAGACAGTCAGCGAAGAACCTCTATCTTTCAAGGTTTGAAATCTGGTCCATTCGCTGAAACCGCCATTAGTGAGGTGTTTTGAAGCTCTCCCAATATAAAGGAAATTTCCAGGAAAAGTTCCGTCATGCCATGCTCTGCGTCAGTGTTTTCCGTGGTTTACTTCAATCGCACCAAGCAAAAGATATGATTGTACCTTGTATTAAGATTCAAATTGTTACCTTCCCCTTTCTTCTGTAGCTGACCAAGTGCGTAAGTTACAGACGATATGAGCGAGACTGGTTAAATGACAATGCTGTAATGTTCATATAAATAAAGTTTTCAGGTTCTTTTGTGCTTTAATGAGATAAAATAAAGGTGAACACAGGCTAAAAAGAGGTGATTTATATAGAGATATACAGGAACATAGAATTGCCTGAAATTGGAGTACTGTGTTCACCTTAATACAGTTTTTTATTTATTTATTTTTTTTTAAGTAAATTACCTGTACAGCACCTGTGTACAGGCGAAGGTAACTTTTTGCTGCCTGTAAAACTACCGTTTTTTCATCAAAACACAGGCAAATAACATATATTCTTCATCTGCAATTAGAGTAAAACACAACGAAGTTTAAGTGAAGTACAGTCATAAGGTAGAATGGCGTTGTTATTGATAAGTGGAGTTACATATGAGCTGCCCACATTATCCATTCAATATTAAGGGGGAAAATAGCATATTCCTATATTGCATTTTAAATATTATTGTGTGTGGTTTGCATTACCTAAAAATGAATTTACTTCTGCGCAAAACAGGCTATGCGCAGCGTAGGTTTGTCTTTGGCTTTGCAGGGCAATTTTTCTGCGGTATGTTTAAATATTGTTTCGTTAAAAGATAAAGATAAAATTAATTGGATGAGCGGTAACAGCATAATGGCTTACGCCCTTCCCGAAATATTGTTTCGTGTATGCAATAAAAAGTACTATTACCGTTTGTAGGAAACACAACCAAAGTTTGTTCAGAACTCTTTAAGGCGAAAAGAAACACATATTAAACCACATTAAAAGAAACGTATTTTTCATATCATATGCGCCAAACATGTACTGTCAGGTCCTTTACAGTCTGTAACACTTCCAAATTTTATCAGGACGCACTCAGAATCTGTATTGTTGTTTGTTGTATAATTTGTAGTAAACTTAGGAAATTTCATATTTGCTCTTCCTGTTCTGTTTCAGTTGACGTCCTTGCTTCGGATATGACTGAGAGTGGAAAGACAATAAATAAGATCAGTATCAGTGATGACGCATGTTTGAGGACAAGAATTGAATCGCTAGACAAAAGTACAGAAACAGAAATATGCGTACCTGTAGAGGATATAAACCTTTGTTCTTCAATGTTCTTTTACACTGCACTGTTTGTAGTAGTTCATTGTATGTCAGAAGTGTGCAGTTATCTTTATTCATTTTTCATTTGAGAACATTTCAAGGTACTCTTCCTTTATTATGCGTAACAATGTATCGAATGGCTGGGAAGCGGCATGCATAATACCGTTTTCTATTTGTAAAGCAAGTAATGCTAAATAGGGTGAAATATGTAACTCATTAACACATACTTGTGTCGGAGTTGAATATTTCAGGTATTTTGGAAATAACCTGGGCAGTAAATTGGAATCACTACTGGGTCATCTATATTTAATGAAAGCTGTGAACACAAGTAAAAGCTTTTGCCTAATCGTAATTATGGGGTACCAAGATTATACTACGAATTTTCTTGTTAATATTATTTGTAAAGAATGAAGAAGAAGTACTGGATATTACGGTATTGCAATTGCAGCTTATGTAGTACGTAAGTTCGGAAGTTATTGTTTTTATATTTAAGTTCAAATTAGCAAAATATGAAGCTTTCCTTAAATTTCAGATTTAGAACACATATGTGTATTGCTTGGTTTGTTAATAACCATATATTTTGTATACTACTTGCCAGGAATGTGTAAAACATATTATTAGCGATTATAAATAATTTTGTTCTGTTTGCTGTATGGGTTGAGCAAATTTTCTTTTCTATGTCAAAGAATATAATCTTCGGTTAATTTTACAGTCTTAATAATAACAAGTAGTGTATTTGCATTCGGATTCAGTTAATAAGTGCCGATGTAAGGTTTATTCACGCTGAACCACGTCTCATCTTTCTGAAAAGAAAGAGAAACACCACTAACGTAAGTGAAAGGAGAGTAGTCATAAAGTTGAGGTTTTGAAACATTAAGATTTAAGATATACGACTTAAGAATTTGTGGTTACACATATGCCCTTTGCGCCATGATTTGCAGACTTGCTTCTTTCTTTTCATCGGAAGATCAATTAATTGAAGCTACTTCAAAATTCTGAAGAAACAACAGTAGCTTTCGAAATATAGTCATTTTAAAATTCGTATATAAATAGTTTAGCAGTCACACAATTTGTAAATGATTTCGACTCTGTAGTTTTTGTTTTCTGTTGTTTTTTTTTTAACATAAAACCGAAAAATGACTTAAGAAACTTCAAGTGTACGGCTGTATCCGTACTACTACTTGAATACAGCAATGATAATAGGATATATTGTAAATTGTCATTGGCATACATTACCTTAACATCTTTAATTTCAGTTTACAAGTGTGCGTTGCAATTTGTGAATCTAAGTATAATATAGTTTTGAAACATGCCATTAAGAACAGGGAGGTTGTATTTGTTCTCAGTTGAGGAGGGTGCTGCTATATGATTACTCTGTTCTATTTTGTGAAAGAACGAACACAAATTTCATTTCAGAACAAACTCTTTCAGGCCTTATGATTGTTCTATAATTAGTGGCGGAGCAATGATCCTGCTTGCAATTATTAAGGTAAAGAGGCTCCCTTTCGCTAGGATTGGATGATTGGAGTGGAGTGGCCAGTTATATCTCCGGTTACGGCAGAGAAGCTTTTCTGTGCAGGTTTCTCCATTTGACTTTAGAAGCAAAATTACATTTCACAAATTCAGTACCTGGTAATATAGGTAAAATTGTGATGGCTTCCACATGTTTTCTTTGTGATGGGATTTAAGTAAGTTTTGAGACTGTAAATATACCTCATATTTAGCACATATTGCTCATAATTATTAAAAAATAGTAATAAATTAAAAATAATCTAAATGGTTATAGTAAAAGGGACGATGATCACAGTTCATATTTGTCAAATTTCGGGATGGACAGTTTGTAATTCACAATAGAAGTTGGCGTTATAACAGTTTTGAATCTGGTTAAGATTATTCGGGTATATGTCAATTTTTGTTTTGTTTGTCTTTTTTCCTGATATGTATTTCAAGGTGTTTCTGTTGTGGTTAGAATGACAATTAACTGGCTCATTGGAAGACAGTTTTCAAATTACTTAAATGTATCACTGTTGGGAGTCAGTAAGACTTGTGTATTGTTATAGGACAGCCATTTGTAGAATAATTTTAGAAGCGTAAGTAACAATGCAAAGTTTAATTATTAAGCTTACCTTTAAAGCAATTAAGACTATTTTTGAAAAGTTGTAACTTTCAGGCGCTTTCTTTATATATTACAACATAATTTTGCTTCGTTTCAAGTTATAATCTGATCACGTATTGCACTTGAATTCCTATAGTACTTGTTTACATACACACGTTTTTTCAAATACCAGAAACAGAAGAAAATCAGTCTATTCGATATCCCCATTCGATATATGACGTCATTACCATTCCTTCTTTAAAAGCTGGAGATCTCACGAACTGTATAGGTTATGGCCTGTGAGACCACATATGTTGGAGAGTACCGAAACAATTTCTCATTTTTCAGTGAAATCTGAACCGATACATTAAAAATCACGCGTAGAATAAAATTTAAAAGTCAGCTGTAATACTTTTTCATTTTTAAAAATTCTCAGAAGTAAAAGTAAGTTAAAAGTAAAATTAAGTGCTCTTTATCTAATGATGCAACAATAAATCTACAGTGTAAGTAAAATATGCAGCGTATATCTGTTAAAACCATGGTTGGGAGTTGTAAAAAGAGAGTATAGTCAAATATTAACCTGTGTGAAAATTCTTAAGTATAATTCTGTCACCAAGCATACTTTTGTAATGTATTTTCGAATAAGGTACAGGCGTATTTTTAAATGATTGATTGTTGTTTGTACTCCTATATCCAAAAGCAGGTTTATAAGACTAAAGAATGCATTATAAGATGTTTTCTTAATTTGTATGGCAATACAAATCAAAACAATAATACACTAAAGCAAATAAGATGGCGTATAATGCTTTCCTTGCACGGATTTCTTCATTTTCTTTCGAGAAAAGGCACACTGTTGTTTTGCTGGTTTTTTATATCTTGAAAATACTGTTGGCCTTTCTCATTTTATTCTAATGTGTGTGTGTTGGTAGTATAGAAATCTGTGGTTTTTTATCCATTAACAGTTCGCTTTATAGAGGTGACACTAGTGCGTAGCTCTTTCATGTTTTTTTTGTTTTTTTTTTTAAAACTTTGTCGCTAATTCATCTACGTATTGATAATAGTGTATTTTCGAAAAAAATATTCTAAATGCAGTGTTTATTTTTATACCTTACTATTTTCCACGTATTGTGCTTCGTAAAGTTATCGGCAACCACAATTACAAATACGTTTTTATAGGTAATAGGAATATACTGTATTTAGAAAAGGCGGTTATCAATGTTGAATTATATGAAGCATATAATGATAATACACATGAAACGATGGCTGTGTGCACTGTGATTTTTGGGAAGGTGATTTTATCATCTTTGAGCTCTTTTCTGCGCATGCTCCAAGTTTTTAATTGGAGATTAGTACTTCAGAAAATACAAAAATAAGCATTAATATTTGATTTCATAATATTTTAAAGTAAATTTTATTTCTCATAGTGTGCTTTTCTAAACAAGAGTTGGTATTTTCAGAAACAGTGTGGCGCTATGTTATTTTGAAAAGACTTATAAATATTTTGTTCCTGCTTAACACATTCTTTGTTTCTTATATAAATTTCATTATTAGTTGTTATTGTAGTTTTCCTTCAGTTCAGTAGAAAAGCAGAGGATGGTCATAGTTCTTCATATTGTATTAGAAATTATACCTGGTCACACTTGAAAAAAAAAAAGGCCTGCCGCGATAAAGTCCTTTCGTAAATAGTGTTACCGTAAGGTTATCCATTATCATGACATGAGACTGAAAACAGCAGTAGATAATGATGTAATTTGTGTAATTTATTCACGCCAAAGAGTTTCTAGTGTATTTTTATAAAGAGAAAGCTTAAACAGTATTATTTTAAAAACACAAAGTATTCATGCATTTATTTACTTCTTAACATATCCTTTTAGAGCATTACAATAACTGTAGTTGTTAAGAATTGCTAGTCCATAAATAAATAAATAAATAAATATATATATATATATATATATATATATATATATATATATACTAAATTTAGATTGCAATTTTCCACTATTTTAAAATTATTTTCAAAACAAATCTTATCTCAAGCGCTAATTTGCATATTTACAAATCCTAATTTTAGTCAACATAATTAGGATTTCGCATACCTACGTATCAATAGTGCATCAGTTGATTTCGAGGTAACGCTGTTATCAAACTAACTGGTATTCACTTGTATGAACGACAAGTATGTTCCGGGAAATTAGGAACATAGAACAACAACTTAGATTTGTTGAAGAAGGAAATTAAGTATAAGAAAGGAAATAGTAACATGTGATTGTCGCTTATTATTTTTGCAGTCATTCATGCAGCCGCATGTGTGTGAGTGGAAAGTGGCGTTCATTATAATAAAAATAAGACTTACATTGTGGTATAGTCATTTCATGTAGATTCTTCTTTGCTTTTATCTGTTTGTTAGGTGTCTTCAAGAGGGACACAAACAGGACTCAAAAACCGCTAATTCAGTGTCAGGTTTACCAAAACACGTACAGCACGGTGTAATTTCTTACATAATCGACAAATCAGATTCACTTAGAAGGAACTGTAAAAGAACTATTTTATACAATAATAATAATAATAAAATAGAGGTAATTTATATGAAACTTTTTTTTTTTTTTGTAATTTTATTTTAAGGACACCACATATCTTTTTATAATAGTTGAATAAAATGAAAAGGTCGCTTTCCAGTTAACGCATCAAACCACATTGCTCATTGCGTTTTCCTGCCTGGATGTTCTCAAACATTTAATATGCGACCACCACATATTTCTTTACTGTACGTAATTTACTATTGAAGATGATTGCAGTTGAGACGAGCGAAACGTTGGTTAGTAGTTAGTGTTAATCCGAAACCAATTTAAGGCCTATTAATATCGTAAATTTGAATGTCGTATGTGCATACTTTCTTTAGTATCTCTTATTGCTGTGTCCTTAACGCTAAACGACAAATATTGTAGACGAAGATAAGACAAGGCTGTGTATAGTTTTATCACTCATTTACGAGATTTTGTCCTGTAAGGGTAATTGAGATAAAAATATTTTATTTAGTATTTCTAGTCTGTTTATCGGTTTATAACCTTAGAAGTATTTTTTTAAATAAAGTGTGCGTTCGATTGGAACCAGAAATATTTTTGACATTTAGTAAGAGTTATTTTTGTGTGTTGTTAGCTAGAAAGTTATAATAAAGTTCTACAGCTTGCTGTTTTTCACCATCTCCGAATGTAGCACATAGTAGTAGTAGTACTGATTTATGGACGACTTGTTTCGAAACATATTTTCATTTTCGTTGCCTTCCTCTGTCTCCTTTATAATTCTTTCCTCTGGCGTTCTCCTCGACGAAGAAGCTAAGGCATCTTCGAAATCGATGGGGATAAAATAACTTTTATGTGCTATATTTGGAGACAGTAAAAGCCAAATAAGTTTAAGATATTTTTGTAAGTGTCCCATGAGCTAAAATAATAGTATTTTGCATTCCAGCTCATTACATATAATTTCATTATTTTATCATAAAATGTTTGTGTTATCTCTGGTTGTAGAGAGACTTTAAGTGGTATATTGCTATAGATTGAAAGAAATCTAACTTTTTTAGTATGAAAAGTATTTCTTTGTATTATTGTGTCAGTTAAATCATACTCTTGCCAGTTTTAATGCATTCACTTGAAGCAATATCAGCACATTTTCTTGAATAAACAATTATATACTTGCAAATCTCGTCTTTGAATTTATTGAGATTGAGACTGAAATTACGTTAGAAAAACAAAGAAAGAAAGCAAATGAACTGAAGCACTGTGTGAAATGAAATGCAGTCGTATAAACTTGGAGGTAAGGAATAAAACTCTCATTTTGGTGTTTTATGTAGTCTTGATGCGTGCTACGATTGCATAACAAAAGCACAACACAGGCAGCGACACAAATCTAGACAAACCGAAAACCTACCAACCCAAATCCTTCAACAATAAATACTTTGACTGCAAAAAATGCAATCTCTATAACATAACATCCATATATCGAAAGCATTTTAAAGAAAACATCTACATTAGAATTCAGGATTCCCCATTTTTCATTGCCATGTACAAGATACTCTTCACAACATGATAATGTGTGTGTCATTCTCAAAGTTTTTCACTTTTGAGTTTAAAAAAATAAAAACAGTGAAATTTGTACTGGTATCGTGTTCCAAATCTTACAACAACACTTCCTCTTTTTTGACAGATAAAAGGAAACTACGTTTACGGATGACATGGTATTATAACCCACGAACATTATGTTACTGCCTATGGACAAGTTTAATCCAGTCTTGTTGCCTGTAATCTTCAAATACAGGGAGAGCTTAATAATATCTTGTTCTGAATTTGAGATGCACTTAAGCAAGTTAAAGAAATGTGTGACAGAAGGGGTTTCAAACGAAAATTATCGTTTAAGCTGTAAAACAGTCAATGAAAGGACAACAATCAGTTGTACGAAGTGACTATCATGTAGGTTGCCTGCAATCATGTTCGTGTGTATGACTGTCCACGGACGTGATGAATTACTGACATTTTTGACTTCAACATAGATTTGGTAAATCAAGCTATGATGTAATGAAAAATGAAGTAATTTATTTTCTTTTTTTTTTTTTTATATATATATATATATATATGTGCCGAAATGTGTATTTACTCTTTCCTTTTCACAGTTTCTGCAGGCAGCGGATGTGATATGATGTTGACCTTCAGTCTGATTTCAGATTTCCAACTGTCACTGTACGCAATACCATCTATACTGGTGTATATTTTCTTAAACAGTTTGTTTTCTAAAATCCTTCGCCAGTACTGACAGGTTTAAACTATTTACTGAAATGGAAAGTACTATGTAAGAAAGGGTATGTGACACTTCACGGACATGACGTTTCATGTATTGTGGACATCGAAAGAAGTAGGAGAAAGTACTTTGGGTTCCTTTTTAACATTTCATGCCCTTTTCTATGTTTAAGGAAAGGAACCATTAATTCAATTTGTTTCACTCTACGAGATATTTGCCTAAGAATAACCTGAGTGTATATGATGTTAAAGAATTTTAAACCGAGCAGGGTATTTCAGTGAAAGCATGCTAGCTTGACTATTAAAAGATGCCGAGTTCAAATGTACCGTTCTGATTGAGAAAATACTTGGAATTGTACCTTGATTGGGTCAGTCGTCTATCCTCCGGTGGACGGAAGTAGTTTTAAAGTAACGAAAATTAAGGAGTTTCAGGAATAGCAAGTGCCTTATGCAATAAAGGACAAATGGAAATAACTAATTAATAATAGACTGCACTTCCGTAACCTACAGCTGATTAATTATGATCCATAAACAACAAGAGTTGCAACACAGTCCTCTCCATTCAGAAAACTTTTAAGTCGGTACTTAGAGCAGATGAGCACTTGCAACGTGCCAAACCCCAAATTATTCTAGAAACATCAGATCATTAAATTTTGTAAACTAATATCTAGAGAGCAGGTATATAAGGTAGGATTTGTATCAGAAATGCGACGACTCTGAAGGAGCGGGTTCAAATCCTACTCACACTAATTAGCCTTCCAAAGGTTTCCTAGGGTTTTCCTTCTCTCATCAGATGAATGCAGAGATAGTATTTAAAACAGAGACCATTACCGCCACTTTATAATTCCTTAAACAGTCAGAATCGAGTTTAGCTGCCAGTATAACCCATAAATGTAATAAAATCAAATAAGATTATCTCTGTGCCACTATAAAATTTATGAATACAGGAATATTGTAACAAATATACTGGAGGAATTAAAAAACACGATCAAGAGAGAAGTTACGGCTATCATGGAAGAAATTTTGCAAACTAATGTCTCGTAAATGAAAGACCACACGTGCTTGATAACTAACTTTGTTATTTAGATTAATAATAGTAAACACTTTTTAAAATAGCGTACGTTTCAGAGGGGTGACAACCAGGGTGGAGAACATGACTAAGTTCTTAAACACTATTTTTGGGAGTCCTTTCTAAGTTGGAGCTGGGTGCTGACAACCTCCAGAATTTTAAAGCATCACCCTTTTCCTCGAGTAGTTTTTCTTTTTTAAAATGTCCCTTACAGAAGATGTACAATATGTTAGCCCACACTTCGAACAGTACTACTACGATACAAGCAAGTGATTATTATACAAGAAAGCAGTGTTCGATTTGTTATAAATTATGAAGGGGCATCCTACAACTAGTAGTTACTGGTAAGTTTGAACCTACTACCTGTTTGGGTAGAAATACAAAGATTTTATTCCTGGTTGGAATGATATTCGGGATCAACAACCGGGGATAAAATCCTCTGACACCAGGGAAAATTCCCGGTATTTCCCCTGGTAAATCGAACACTGCAAAAAAGTGTCTACTGTTATTCTAAATAAAGTTAGCTACCAAACAAACACCTATGGTCTTCCACTTACGGACACAGACTTCGGATTGGCGCTGGGAAGGCATGTAGGTTCGAGTTGTGCTGCTGCCCATACTGACTGAGGTTTTCTAAGTCTTTTCTCAATTACAGCAGGCCAATACATGCAGTTCGCGTGAAGATGACTTCCAGGGAAAGGTGAAAAGTTCTTAGAGGGTGGGAAAATCTGTTGTTAATAAGGACAATATAGGATTATTTAAATAAACACACACACATTATTTTTCAAACGAAAATAGTTAAATAGTGATGAAAATTAAGCAGTTTTGTCTGTTACTATTTTGCACATTTCAACTAGAAAAGGTAATGAAAGTGTGATGAAGGCTTTTTGTAGGCTAATATACACTGGTCAAAGGGGAACATGGCAGAAACGGAGAAAAGGACAGTGACAAGTAGTGGAACAGTGCTGCAAGTGAAGGCTAGTCGGTCTCCCGCAACAGGCACAGCAGACCCACGCAGTAAAATGTGTAAAGTAGAGCCCCAGAGGCTGTTAACACACGTGGGACAGGAAAGGCCCCATGATATGTTAAAGCACAAGATCGCATAGCACCGTACAAACAAATATGTACACAAAAATAACTTATCGCTAGTGTATGGTGTCCCAGAACTGCTAACACTGTTGCACACCTGCTGGGCATGGAATTGATGAGGTCGATCCGCGTTTGTGGTATCCTGGTCTACTCCTCCAGGAGACCAATTTTCAGCTGTTGAGAAGTTGGGCCTGCTGCAATATCTCTCCCCAAAACATCTCAGACATGTTCTTTAGAATTGAGGTCCGGCGAGCACTTGGAGCACACCATACGCTCGATACCTGCCTCCTGAAGCATGGCATCCACCGGCTGAGCTCTGTGAGGACGGGCATTATCGTCCATGAAAATGAAAGAATGGCCTATTTCTGTTGCTATAGAGAGAACATGAGGTCTGAGGATCACATCTCGATATCGCCCTGCTGTCAGGCCACCATGCCGAATGACTTGCAGGTCGGTACGTCACCCACTGGCAATGGCGACGCGCATCACACATTTACCGCCACCATATTGGGATTTTTCACGCACAAGACTAGTTTAACTACTGGCTTACTGGTTTCACGTTCCCGCCTGATCAATGCTCGTCCATTTTCTGCCTCCAGACTGAAGCACGTCAGCGGAGAACATCACTCGCGATGTGCCTCACCTCAGTTTCTATGGCCCTAAGATGTGTCTTCAATGAGACATACACTAACGGTCTCCGTGCGTAGAGACCACCTTCATGTAGGCGATTGCAAATAGTTTGGGGAAACCTCCTATTCCTGTGAGGAGTGCACATTGGAGGTCGTTTGGCACATATTACGATGTGCTGCTAGTACATTCCGACTGACCTTCGGGACTCGTGGACGGTCCTATCTTAGCCGTGACAACATTTCCAGTTTGTTGAAAACGTCTCCTCAGACGAAAAATGACACTGGGCGACATTCTAACTGCTTCTGCAGTGATTCGCTGTGGTTGCTCTGCTTCCTGCCTGCCTATGCATATCTCCTGGTCTTAGATTCCGGTAAATCTCGCTGTTGTGCATTCTTCCCATTCAACACTTCCCTACACTGACACACAAGCACTCTGTGTCTATTGCGGGAACACTACTGGGCCTTCTTTTGCGCTTTTTCACGTTTTGTGACGCATGCCACCTTACGTCGTCCCTGGCTCTACTGTACCCATGATATAGCGTTGATCTTCTGTGTCTTACGGGAGAGCTACTAGCTTCTATTTGCAGCACTGTTTCACTGGTTTTCATTGTCCTTTTTCCTCTTTCTGCCATGCTCCCCTGATTTTTTTTTTAAATAGTGTATTTCGATCCCAAGTGTGATTGATGTGACGGTTGTTATAGCCTGGTGTCAAGATCGATTTGAAGTACGTAAAAGAAGGAATAAACTTGCCTTGTCCCTTGTGTAAAGTATGGTTGTAGATCATACTGTAAATCATCAAGAATTACTGTAAATAAGAGTGACCTGAACATCCAATTATCCAAACTAACAGGATAAACCATTAAAATGGTAATAAGGATATTACCAATCGACACATTTGTTGACGAACGAGAAAACCGATTACTTCAATATCCAGTTATGAAAGTGTTTTAGTTATCCGACAAACCCAAAAAAGACACCCACGAGGACTGTATTATTCTTAACTCTGCTTAATACCGAGCCGTCGTAGCTCAGTGGTAGAGCTTTGGCGTAGCATTCGGGAGGTCCTGGGTTCGATCCCAGCGGCCGACCATCCTGGCTGAGTTTTTTTCTCAATCACACCACGCAAATACCAGGATGTCACCTTCAACATAGGCCCTGGCCGACACCTTCTCGAATCCTTTCCCCTCCCAATAAGGGGATAATTCACTACTACGGTTGTTAAAGATTTCAGCATACGCGATGTATATTTGCAGCAAACCCAAGACGAATCTATTGCTACAAATTGCAAATAGAATGAACATACAAAATATAAACAACAATACCATGCTAAATAGTCATCTACCGAAAATCTAATTCTTCCTGGCCTCTACCTACATCGCCGGTCAAGGTATCAATCATCGATACTTCTACACTTCAAAAATTGCAATCTATTTTTCAAGATTTGAGCATTTCCGCTAATATGAAAGAAGTCAAGTCAGAGCAGCTAAAGACACGCCTGCCAAGATCGCTCCAATTAGGACTTTCGGTTTGATAATTAAATAGTACTGAATAATATTTCAACATCAACATTTAAAGACAAGTGACAATAAAGATTTAAAAATTCAACCATTCAACGTACGAGCTGCGATAGTTGCGCTCATCTAACATACGCTTAAAAATTATCCGTGAAAACATATCTCAAGTACAAAACATGAGCTTCCGCCCGAAATGTACAGAACTCGTGCCGATACCTGGACGTGAACATAAACGTTAGTCGGCAGGCATTTAACATCTATGTAGATCTATTGTGTAATCAAGATTCACTTCATACTGTTGCCACGTTTGGGATTACGTTTAGCATAGAAGACAAATCCCTTTTTTGTCATGGAGAAGACTAATAATTCTATGCGTGTGAGGTTTCAAACTCCTAAACCAGTGACAGCGGGGCGGAATGGTACTGCGAAGTTATTTCTAAAGTTGGATCTATTCTGTGACATAACAGAGTTCGCCGTTTATACAAACATGTTCACTGGTTATCTGTTATGTATGTTTTTAAATTTGCCCTGAACTTTCTTTTATCGTATTCATTTTAAAATCTTAACAATTGTAACTTTCTTTTAATTGTAACTTTCTTTTACTGTAAATTTATGATTGATGCGTATTACTTGAAACCAAGAACAAAGCGGAATCGCAAGAGACGGACATTGTTTTCCGTACTAGATAAATTCCGAAACTTGAACTAGATATTAATGTATCCATTTTGAACATGTATCGGTGTGGCAAGGTCATTCCTGTCGGACTTCGAAGTTTTTACGAATATATTACTTTCTCGTGATTGGAAATTTTACTCTTATTATGTTCTGTTTTGGATTACTCAACGCCAAAGATTAAACACTTGCGGCCGTTGGTGTTCAGTAGTCAGTGCGTGTGTATAGGAAAATATATTGTTCTTCACTGAACTTGTTACCACAACTTTATCATAGTTCCCCTCTAACTCCAGCTTTGTCATAATTCCCCCATAAAATTCCTGAAAAGATCTCTCTAGTCTATATCAAGTACCAAGTTATTCCTCATTAAGTGACTTCTGTTCCAATCTAAGTGATCAGACAATCCAAAGAGAAATTGCTTCATACCGCCGACGAAGTAGCAACCAAATTTCATGCCGCTTCAATTGGTATCCGTCTGTTCATAGTGCACCCACTTAAGAGTTTTTTTCCAGTTTTCGTAGAGTAGGAAGATGTTTGGGAATTTAGTAAACAATACTCATCTTCAGTCATTGACGAATTAAGATACTTAGGGGAAACATGTTTGCTTCAGAATCTCGGGAAGTCAGAGGCCCAATTCCGTGACTGGCCGTTCTGACAGGCTTTCCTTATTTTCCCCAGATCACAATAGTCTACACTTGATTTCAAGGTATGATTTGAGGTCATGTGTTCTTGGCTTCTGTAGAAGTCCTCATTGCATGAAAATATCTCTACATTTCTGATTGCAGATGGGTGCAGAAAACACGATGTGTATTGACTTTGGGTTGGCTGAAGAGGGAGTGGTTCGGGGGTCATTTACCAAGAACTGTAGGTCTTGGCTATACAAGCTCACCATGTCGTTTAGAACGTTAATAACAATTATGTCAACAATGTGTATTGTCTGTATAGAAAGAAACGGGGAGAGCTTGCTATTAGTATGCATTACAAAGCACTATCGTCGTTGTGCCTTCGTTTACGAACATGATAAACTAAAACTCTTGAATTATTGTAAAGGCTCATGGTTGTGAAGTTGGTCATAAGCGAATTTCCTCACTGGTACAGTAAAACCATACTTCACCCTGTTTCAGGCCGCAGACCACTGTCTGGAATTACAACAGTTTAGAAACTCGCTTCATACATCAATTACGATCTCGAATATTTAATCTTAATGTTTGCTTGTGCTTTAATTAAAGTTTGAGTACGTGCATCAAATCATCCCTAACACTATCGTTCAGAAAACGCCTCGTCCTTTTCATTTATCTGAAATGATACATATAAAACACAGATAAAGAGAAAGAGCACATAATCTGTTTTAATATATATATAAAATGTCAATATATGCTTTTCTGTTACATATATATGTTATACTGTAAACTGTTCATCATAAGAATAATCATTTAATATGTTCTTATTAAATATCGACATGGCTCTACACACCTTATACTAGTGTATAGCAACTTTTCAAGTTTCCACTGCAAATATTATATTTGAAATAAGATACGAGGCGTCAACACAGAATAAGATAAAAGCAGAGATTCTTAACAGTTTCGATGCCGTTACATCTATCTGCATCAGACCTCTGAGAGGCCTCGAGGTTTGTCACCTAAATACGCGATACACATAGAACGGATCACATCACTCGCTAGGCCAATTTAAAAATTGCACTAATACACTGTCACAAGGAAAAAAGTCTCACCTGTCAATCATCCTTGGAAAAATACCTAAAATAAATATATACACAATGGCACTGACACACTCACTCCCAATTAAAGGTTCATTAAAATTCATATAATTATTCCACGTGGGATTTAATCATAAAATTCTTCTAATGATTTTGATCTGTCAAAGTCATCTTACACCAATTTTCAGTGAAAAATCTGTGGAACGTAGCCTAAGCTCTCAACCTAGGTGCTTATTCAAAGTTTTTTGTAAGACTAAACCTAACCTAACCTTCCTAACTTAGGTGGAAAGTATACTGTGGAAGTACTGCGCGAATTGCAGTTTCAGAAAGGATGCGCAAAGTCAATCTTGTAAGATGAAATGATAAATCGTAGTAATGCTGAAATGCTCTTGTAGATTCACGTGTTCTTTTCCTTGCTTTAGTATTTTCTTAGAAAATAGGTCTTTTCTGTTGGCTCCAATCTAACGGTAGGGCCATAAAACTTTCCGTACCTTGTGCACTTAGAATTCAGTTAATTGCTTGACCAGCCGCACGTTGTCCACCAGATTACTGAATCATTTTAAAGTCTTCCTTAATATATACTTAAAACTTCTTACGTGAAAAATAGAAATTGTATTCTGCTTTATTCTTTCTATAAGCGTAGATTACTGCAACGAACTTGAATTTAGTTTTAGATTTTCACTATTTACCAGGGTTGTCCTAATAAATGAGAGAAAATGTACTTTCAAATAATGATGCGTAGGAAAATCTTAAATACTTATTTTATTTCCGCGAAATGGAAGATATAGGTAAATTCATAGTAATAGATGAATTATTGCAAAATTATTATATTCTATTGTTAAAACAAGACACTATGACAACATAACAATTGGGCTTTCTAAGCCTAAGATTTGTAATTACAATTAAATATGTAACATATTTTCATCTTGTAGTTTAGATTGGTAATCAAAATTCTCAGTTATGCTCCAGTAAAACCGTAAGTAATAATTAAATTTTGCTGTAGTTAATTAGTTCAGAACTATTTTACTGTATATTTATCTTTACTTATTGTTTGTTTTACTTGCAGTCCCTTCGTTTTTTTTACCTTTCTCCACTTGATACGTGTATATATTTAAAAAATCCTCTGAGGAGGCTATCATTTGAAAACAGTTAAACGTTAGGGTTACATCGTACATAATCGTTAAGTGATCGCCAAACATTGGGACTACAAGCAACATAAACAATAATAATATGTTTAATAACAAATATGTTTATAGGTTTGACATTTTCATTAGGAAAACAAAGCAAAAACCACGGAGAGTTGAGTTTTACCATATCTCTTCATTGAAATATAGTTACAGATATACGTCTAGGAGTAAAATAAGTGACATTATTGTGAAATTTCTCTCTATTTTTGTTGTTGTTGTTGTTGTTGTTGTTGTTGTACTTTTTGGTAACCCACATGAAGTAGAAATAAATTAAGAAAGGATTCATCACATGAAGCAATTCAAGAGTGTATAGCAGTAAATTAATATATTAAAATTTAAGTTTGCAGGGTTCCTACAACCTGAAAAGCCAGGAGAATCAGTCATATAAATTTCAGAAGCATCCAAGCGTAGTAACACATTGCAGGCAGCTTCTGGTCAGGATTTATTTACGAGTGTGTAATTATGCCCAAGGAGATCAAGTTGAAGGAAAATATGTTACTTACAGGAGTGTTGATATTATCCAGCTTGCTCTTCTTTTTTAGATGGTGTTTGACGTCTGTTTATATTTATTTTCAATAAACCCATTTAAATTCTTACTGTAAACTGGTTATTTGGCAGTCAGAATTTAAAAGAAAGCAGCTTAGGTAATCAACTATATTTTGTACAAAGTTACAAAGTACACTATATTTTGTACAAAGTACTATATCTTATTGCCCATGCAGTGAAAAAAAAAAAAGTGAAACGTTACTTTCTATTAACACAAGTAATTTTGACAACCCGATTCAAAGTGAGAACGTGGACACAGGATTTCTATCGAAACGTGTGTTGCGGAAAACAAGCAAGTGAGGGAATGAAAAGTAAAAGGTAGAATTTCTGTACACGTAGCTTGGTGTTTTAGTTTCAGTCATTGGAAAATTCAAGAACCGAGCCCTCTGAAACGTAAGGCAATAGGAGCTTGATAATCACTCAATTCATGCACTATCAAGAAGTCTCCAACCATTAGACAGAAGAGATTTTCCGTACCTCTGCAAGTGCTCCACGGACACCATTGTTGATGTAGTGGTCGAAAATATAAAGAAAATATTCTTCATTTTGTGAACTTGTAGGTAATATACTTGTAAAAATTCTTTAAGACTTATGGTGAACATGGATTCGGGATTTGCATGATTTTTCTCTAATGGCAATGCAAGTGTTGTAGGCGATTTCTTTGTAAATAAGTCATTACTAGTAGAGAATATGTGGTAAAAGCGTGTGGTAACACAACGACATTGTATAATGAAATCCCAGAAGTAGGTGACGTCAGGAACGCAAACAACTCAAGAAAGATGATTAGTTATAATATTTGACAAATGCACGGAGACGTTACTAAGAACACCTGGACGAGAAGGAAGTTAAGACCGAGAAGCAAGAACCAAGGAAATTCGAAAAAAAGAAAATTGGACGAAAACTTGCAGAACTGGAAGAAAAACGAAAATGTTTCTGTCGGAAGAATGACGAGAATCAATGTTATTTATGGCAGAAATAAATAAATAAAACTAAATGAAACAGAAAAGATCATTGGGTCATTTCGTATCAAATTAACACAACAGAAAATCTAACCATCTGAGACTTCAATGAAATTTGGTAATTTTATGGGTCTTACGAAGTCGAATTTGAACCTCCTATACCATTTGTGGAGGTTCAAATATAGCTAAAAACGTCAAGTTTTCATTACATATCATTAATATAAACCATCACCATTTTGCTTCTAGTTAAGATACAAAGCTGATTTTAGTCTCATTTGAAAATCAGTGAAATAATCTTTAAAATGATACATGGGATATATTACATTTCCATTGAGGGTCACCCAATGTGAGTTTTGGCGTTGAATATCTTAAAATTCAAATTTTATATTAAAAATCCCATATTTTGAACATGAGGGTATAGTCTTAACATACCCCAATTACAAGTTGAGACAGACGTAGTATTAATATTTTTCTCACCGTATAGTGATTAACTATATTTACAGAGGATCTGCCTAGTGGGTTTATAACATTGCGTGCACAAGATTTGACCTGAAATGCACGATATTTTATCTTTTCATAAAATAGAATGAACAATGCTTGTATTCCCATTCACAGTTTCTTTTGCCTGAAACATTGATTTAGCCTTTCGCAA
The DNA here is from genome assembly GCA_022664845.1 of Lepisma saccharinum. NCBI lineage: Eukaryota > Metazoa > Arthropoda > Insecta > Zygentoma > Lepismatidae > Lepisma > Lepisma saccharinum. The sequence goes on along the minus strand of JAGDQP010000894.1, from coordinate 118,130 downwards.
CGTTACTCCTGTCTGTTGGTATACGAGAACGTTCGTCCAGTATGAGTACGGGAATCGACGTTGGTGAGTGTCGCACGTTTCTATCATACCGTAGATGTTCCTAGAAAATTATATATCATCGGCATATTCGAAATTCATATTTCTAATATGCGAACAGGCCATCATATACTTGCCTCGAAGTCATTATTTGGTCATGATACAATCTTTTCAAAATCCCTCCAGACCCATTCCATGAACTTTTTTTAATACGCTGTCGCAAAGCAATTATCCTCATTGTATGTTGTATTCGTGTTTTTTTCTCTATTTTTATAATAAGCTGCAAAACCATCAGAGAAATCAACTGTGTTGCTAAAGTTTTTACCTTATTTCTTTCCTCTCAGAAACTGTGTATTCTACATAAGTATGAATTAATATTGAACCATGTTGAGGAATTTTAAGAAAACATTTACATTACCTTGAATAGTACTGGAAGAACCATGAGTTTTTTTTGGTGAATAGTCTACGGATTTCCAAATTAAAAACCGCCAATTTAATTGTGTTATTTTTTTTATAACTTGTCATAGTTTTTCTGACCAATCAATTGTAGTGTTGAAACCTCGGAAATCATCTGTACACCAAGATACAACACCAATACGTTTGTCAGGTTGCGTTTTCGATATAATAATTGTTATGATTCAAGCAAAAATAAGCCAGAAAAAGACCGCATTGAATGCAGTGCCTTTCCTTCATAAAATTAATAGTGAACATATTTAATAACTTACCTACAAATAAAAATAACGGACAAATGCACTTTTTAGCAAAATCAAAGTGTTTGTGAACTACACCTGAAACTGAAGCGTCATTGGAATACTGGCTGAAGTATTGCAATGCAACAAAACTTGATACAATAATTTTGCAGTGTTGTAGTCTTATTAGATACATTCCACACTGGCTAACTGACATCGGGGTGGCCGAGAGATAACGCACTTGATTTATGTACGCATTGTTAAAAGTTCATTTCCCGCCGGAGATTATTGAATGCAGTGATGCGGAGCCTATAGTACCAAAAACTGTATGTCCTGTCCTTAAAAGTTTACCAGCTCGTTCATAGGACTTGAAGTAAGTGTGAATCAAAAAGGAATTCACAGGGATGACAAAATATTAATAAAAAATAGAATATGATTGATTACTTCTTCTCAGTCTTTTCCCCCTTTTTCATAACGAGCTGTTTCAGCAAGACAATATAGATCGTAAATATTGTACTGTATTTTGTTATTTGTGCTTAGCAATCGGGGAAGATGTTTTCTTTACTGGGATTTTTTTTTTAAAAAAAAGTCCCTACATGGTTTATTCACAGTGAAAGATTTCATTTGTATCTTTGTACTAGGTGTAACTAATGTTTTTCTGTTTGGTTCAGTAAATGGGAAAAGTGTTGAACACTTATTTCATAAACGCAGTCACTGCAATAATGCATTTTTTTTTTAATTCCTGCTACTACTGTTGTAATTTTGAGAGAAATGCACTTTTTGTTGTATGTTATACAAAATTTGATTTTTAGTCTCTATAGAATGTGTCTTTTCATACAAACGTTGTCTTAGTTTTAAGTATAATTAAGCAAGTGAACAAGATGAAATAGCCTGTTACTTATGAAGTACAGAAAATTAAGTCTGTATGTTGTACGATTATGAACATTGGAAACAGCTAAATCATACGCGGTCACGTATTCGAACGAATTTCATGAAGAATTTTACGCTTTGCTTTGCATAAGCTTCTTGCCGCTTTGAAGTAATTTGCAATCCTTGCAGGAGTAATGGTACTGCTATATATCTTTTCTAGGTACAATCCAATTCTTTGACGTAGCAAACTCAACTCTCCGTGGAGCACGTGCGAGAATCTTAAGATCAACAACGCTTTCCCCTAATGATGGCTAAATCCCACAAGAGGAAGTATGCCATTCGATCGGTAGAGACCCATATCAATATCTCATAGGACGGACAACCTAGCAATCCATTACAGGTTTTAAGGTAGGTAACAATCCTTGCAAAAAATTTGACAACACCTGTAATTTACGATATGAGGGGACAAATTCAAATGCTTGTACTCATCATTTCCTCTGTTCTCAACAGTTTATAGTTCATATTACTTTCCAAGTACTTAATTTCTTTTACATTTATTTCAGAAATTAACTCTGTACTTTAAAGAGAAGTCGAAGAGAGCAAAATGACTAAAGAAGCAGACTCACATAAATATTTGGTTTAAAACGAGTTAGGTGGGCAGGGAAAACACCAAGGAAAGTAGCAGCGTAAATATGATATGAATGTATTTCATATTTTTAACCTGGCATCTGGCGGCATGTTATGAAGCTTCTTCTGTCACAGTTATGTGAGTATACAAGTTTCTCATTTAAATTTAAATTCATACATTCAAACTTACTTCAGATGTAGTTATATAGGTTGCGTAAAGGCAACGTAGCTAAAATTTTGAGAAGTGGTAGAAAGGAAGACAGAATTAGTATATTGACGAGGAAAGTATAGATCGGAAATCTATAATTACTTTTATAATGGGCACACGTTTCATATGTGTCATCCGCAGAGAGAGAGAAAACAAATACCAAGCATCTTTTTTCCTCCTGTAGATTATATTGCTAATTATGAAATACATCAACATATACAGAAAACATTTGAAGTGGCGACTTTGAACATTCATTACGATGAAGTTACTGGTAGATTTGCTCGAAACTTCCAGGTGTTTCTCTTATTCTTTTTCCACCTACGTCAATGGAAGCGATAACAACATCTCCAAATTCTCCTTGTTCTGAATAAACAAAATTTTTCTGATAGAAGCTGAACTGATCCAAATTTGGAACTCTTCCAACTCACCTCGTATCGCACGCTGCACTGAGATATTTTATTCACCAACAACTTAGCAAGCAGGAACCCTGTTGTACTTGAGCAACATATCTTGCTGAAAATGCGACGATCGTTCCTGAACACTTCCGATAACATATCTCGAAAGATGTAGTGAACAGAATCATTCAACTTCAGTTGGATCAAGTAGAAAGTAGCCAGAAATGATTAACTAACTAACTCTATGGCTTATGGAACTCGCAAGTTCATCGCCGCAGTAACAAACGTTCGCCATTGGATTCTATCCTGGTCAACATCAAGCCAGTTTTCATAACGAACACCTACTTCTCGAAGATCTCTTCTAATATTGTTCTCCCAACGACGTCTCGGTCTTCCCAATGGCCGGTCTCCTTCCACCCGTCCTTCCAACCAGAATAGAATATAATATTCGTCGTGATTTCATTATTTTTACAACATCTGGTGAATCGTACAGTCCGTGGAGTTCTTCATTATGCAATTATGCAGTCTCCTCCATTCTCCAATCATCTCGTTCCGTTTCGGCCCGTATATCTTTCTCAAAACCTTAGTTTCAAGCACACGTAATTTATGTTCATCTGCTAGGGTCGTACTCCAACTTTCGCAACCGTAAAGTATTAACGGCAGAATAACCGTTCTGTATATTTTCAATTTCAATTTCCTTGATATTAATCGCGATGTTAGAAGGTTTTGGACTGAACAGAACATACGTTGCACGATACTGAGCGACTTTTTATTTCTTTTGTGACCTCATTTTAGCTTGTTACGTATGGTTCCAAGTATTTAAATTTGTTTACTTTCTCTATGACCTCACCCCTAATTCTTATGTTTTTATTTCCTTTATTCCCTGTGTTTCGGCTTGTTATCATGTATTTTGTTTTATCTATGTTTACCTGTAGACCTATCTCATCGCACGCTTCTACTAAGACATCGGTGTTGCTTTGTAGTTCATCTATATCATCCGTATTAAATCTACATCATCCGCATATACGAACAGTTGAATGAAACCATTCAATGATAGCTCGTTTTTGTCCCCTTTAATTTTTAAATTCTCATATTCTAACGCAAAGTTAAACAGTAGTGGTGACAAGGCATCGCCTTGTTTCAATCCGTTGCGAATCTTGAAACTATCTGACATATTATTACATACTCTGCTTAGACATATCTTCACTAGTTGAACCAGTTTTTTTTAAATTCCAAATCGTATCAGGATACTGTATACCTTTTCCCTTTTGATAGAATCATATGCTTTCTTAAAATCAATGAATAGCTGATGAACCGTCCCATTGTATTCCCATTTCTTCTCCAAAATTTGTCTTAAGGCGAAAATCTGGTTCAACGTGGATCTATCTCTTCTAAATCCACATTGGCGATCTCCAATTATTTCATCTACGTAGATACTTAGGCGTGTTAACAGAATATTGCTTAATATTTTGTAATAGGTTGGAAGTAACGATATACCGCAGAAATTATTACAGTCCGATTTATCGCTTTTTTTGTAAATCGGAACTATTATTGAAGTTTTCCATTCCTTTGGAAGCTCCTCCTTTCTCCATATAGCACTTATCAATTTATGTAGTTCCTTGATTAGTGCCGTTCCTCCCGCTTAAATTAATTCGGCTGGAATATTGTCTATTCCTGGTGATTTGAAATTTCCGTTCCATCCAGAAATGATACCCGTTTTAACTCAAATACTGAAGCTGTTCTCAGTAACCATAAATTATAAAGATTGTATTCTTCCACATGCTACTGTTGTAAATTCTATAGAAATATGTTCCACTAAAAGGGATAACTGTGTGAAATTGGAATCTATCGAAGATCTACTCTAAGAACCACTGAACTATGTTAGAATACGTAAACGGATAGATATCCTGGGAGCAGAGAATTCATTTCGTGCAAGTGGAAGAGATACAGAATTTACTTCTTTAAAACTACTAGTCGACAGTGAACACTTTGTATCAGTAGATTTCATACTTCAAGGAATTTCATGCAAACGATGTTGTAGCTCTGCATTGAATTCGAGAATACATACTACTCTCAGTCCCTCCCTCCTACCTGTATGTCGTATGTTTCTTGATTGGCATGAATTCTTTCACAGTCGTCGCTCGATAAAAACAAATTTGATTCATATGTTCTGGTTCTGGTTCATTGGATCCCCAACCTCCGTGGTGTAGTGTCTAGGTCGCTGACATTGGATCGGCATCGGAGAGGCACGCAGATTCGATTCCTACTGCCATTCTGAAGGAAGTTTTCCAGTATGTTCCTGTTTCACTACGTGAATATTGGGATAGTACCTTGGTTAATGCCCTGGCGTCTACGTACGTACTCCTGACGAGTGTTCGCTGAAGGGGTCATCTCATTGCTGTTTGTTTAGCCCTGTAATATAGAAACATTCATTGCTTCTCACCACATAGTATTTTACACAAGATTTTTGCCACGTAAACCGCTTCACTTTCGCGATGGCTATATCCTCAGAAAGTGTATGTTCACAACACAACACGTGGTTTGCTGGACATTCTTCAAAACACTGATCATTCATCAAAGTTCTAACCTTTCTCAGAAACCATCTAAAAACAAAGCAAAACAACGCGGAATGGATGTCGACAAATGTGCTTATCTCAGCGGTGCATACAATTCCTTAGCTTGTGAAAATAATTATGCATTTTCTGCACATAGGATCCTTTACCAATATACTTGGTCCCACCTACCATTATCTAAAATTTATCAATGTTATTTTCCCGCATCCTATAAACTAACTAGCTAACTAACTTTATGGCTTAGGGAACTCGCAAGTTCATCGCCACAGTAACAAACGTTCGCCATTGGATTCCATTCCGGAAAGCATCAAGCCAGTTTTCATCACGAACACCTACTTCTCGAAGATCTCTTCTAATATTGTTCTCCCTACGACGTCTTGGTCTTCCCAACTGTCTCTTTCCATCCGGTTTTCCAATCAGGATAGAATATAATCTTCGTATTTTTCCCATCCGAACTACATGGCCTGCCCATCTTTTCTGGCAGTAGAGAAACATATTTTCAGTAATTTTTAACTCTTGCAAGTAAAAATAGTTTCTTATTTTCATATTTTTTCTTTGCGAGATAGCAAGAGAATACATAACTATATTAAAAAGCGTAGGATAATTACCTAATAGACAGCTCCCCCGAGACTCGTAGAACATCCCGCATTAATCGAGGTACTGAAGTAAAAAGCTATCATAACGTCAAGAGGTATTCTTGTTCACTCCTGACGCAAGCCATTCCGTAGCTGCTCCAAAGTGGTCAGTAACGGAGATCGGAAGGAAGGAAAACTGTTAATCCAGTATGTTCCTTAATCTAATTGATATCCTGTGAACGAATAGTGAGGTTCAATGAAAGATGGAAGGACCTGGTTATTAATTACGCATATTACGTACCCACGTCTATACTTGAAAGGCTTGAATCAAATAACTGCATGAAAGAGCTAAACGAAATTATTTAGAGAGAAAATAAGTTTCTTGTATTCTACTGATGGATTATTTAAATGGTGTAGAAGGGAAAGACGTAAATACAGTAGGGACGTATGAAGTAAGAAAAATAAACAAAGGGAAAAAAGTTGGCTGACTTCCCAAAACAACGCATTGATTTGTTTTGGAAATACCAGTTTTTAACATAATTAAAGATACACCAGCACGCTTCCAGGTGGTTAAAGATACCAGATTGTGGACTAATCAAGGAATGGTTTTAGAATTATTTGGCGAGTGCTATTTTTTTCCGAATTCCACTCCGATTTAATCATAATAGAAAGACATCAAAATTAAAAACATTAGCAGGAGAGGTACAACCACGAACATATTAGCGCTGAAGAAGCTGGAAAATGGCAAAGTGAAATATAAATGTGTGTAGAAGTTTGAAGAAAACTGCTCAAATTCAAATTGAAAGGATGAAAGTACTAACAAATAATGGGGAAAGTCTAAAACTTTGCTTAATATGGCAGAAGAAAGATATGGCTATCGGGAGGAGACAAGAACTATGAATGAATGCGTCGTAATAGAAATGTTGGAGCTCATAGGTCAAGTGATAGGATGTATTGTGGAGAAGTGGTTCATTGCCTCCTTCATATAGGGAGGCAAAACCTGTACCAAAGGTTAGAGTGGTGGTCAACAAAGTCAGAGAATCTTTCGGTAGTAGAGCGAATACTAGAAACAACGTATCTTCCAGAGTTGCCAAGTTTATGGATTTTGAGGTGCATATAAATTGGGAGTTCTGGGATCGTTGGAGCAGGGAGTAGAGATTGTGTATTACGACGGTTCCTCATGGGATTCATGCGCTTCAAAGTATGTGCGGATTTTATTACGAAAAGATGGGATAGGTTCCTTCTGAAGAGAGTTGTAAAAGAAAGATAGTTGCTTAAGGGATTCGGGTCAGTCGTGATAGTAATTCATGAGAATGACTACTGTAGTGGATTCCTTGTCAGCAAGGCGGCTAATATTGGTGGGATCTGAACGAAGAGCGGAAATTGCTCTAAATTTAGGAGTAGTGAGGTTAGGGTGAAAATGGGACGTATAAGAGAAGTAAATTCCTAACTGGAGAGTTGAAGGAAATTGTGAAGACTGGAATGTTTTGGAGTTGGAGGTGGTTATCTTAGAAGTGTCAGGTAAGTTAACCAGTAATAGTGATTCCTGAGGCTGCGAGCAAAGGTGAAAGAATCGTTGGTCAATTTGGCGAGGAAAAATGGAAAAGCCGTAAGAAAGGATTTGTATTAAGTAGGTGTAAGTATGCAATAAGAATGACTGAGAACTTGCTGGGGTATTTAGGCTTTTTGAGTTGAGTCATGATGGTGGTGGGGTCACTTCTGATATTATTCTTCGGATTTTGTGGAGGGAAGGTTAAGTAGTCCGGTATGTGTGGAGAGGGAAAGTGGTCAGTTGGTGAAGTAGAGGAGGCACTCTGAATAAAGAGAGAGGAGAGACAAGACAAGCAGAGATGTAAGGGCAGAGAGCAGTCTTGCGAGAAGGTGGTCAAACGAAGTCAGCAGAGTTTGGGTGTGAGATTTAGCAAGAGATGGGAAGCATCCATTAAAATTAAATGTATGGTAGAAAGTGGGGAGATGGTAAGGAATATACAATTTTTCTAAGAGATTGTAGTTCTAATGGTTGCGTAACGTGGGCTAATCTGTAGTGTTAAGATAGACAGATGAACAGACATATATCTGCAGAAGGTAGAAAGCGTGTGAAAGAGAGATGGCGAGAAACCAGAGAGTTAATCTTGGATGTTAAACCTTTTATGTGTGAGTCCCAGGTAAAGGCAGGGTTGCAGAAATTCGATGTGTGAGAGAGTGCAGGAGATCTCAAGTTTGTTTGAATTTATTTATGACCTTCAGGCATCTAAGCCTCAGGCCGGAGAACTCTGGTGTGTGGGCGCGAAAATAGTATTCCAGAAGTGAAATGTATTATAAAAGATGGTAACGGTAGAAGTGCAGAAAGTTAAGTAAGACTAAAAGAAAGCGATGTAGAATAGAGAAAAGTAAAGACTGAAAAGAAAAACAAGAATAAAAATAATAAATAATAAACAGAAAGATCCGAAGCATTTGTTGTCTTCTTTATTATTGTTGTTATGATTCCCATATGTCACTAGAATGTCGTTACTTAGCGGAAATACTAATGATGATTTTAAATTACTGTCCTTTAGAATTTGGGCTTAAAATAATTGATTATTAAGTTAAAAAAGAAAAAGAATTTTCCATAGTTAAACCTGCTTCTATTTTTGTAAGTCTGTTATGTTTTACCTTTATTCCTTTTAACACCTTTGAAACTTAAGTGATTCAATCAATTGGATAAATGTTTTAATAACGTGTTCAGATAGGTTTTATACGTTTTGAAATTTTTAAGACAGTGACACGTTGTGTTGGGAAAAATGTATTATTACAACGAAAGTCTGTAAGATTCAGGGGAGTGTAGCAGAGCCGTAAGGTTAAGAAGAGTTGATTGTACAAGATCCATCAGATTTCATTAAAGTTCTTTCCATGAGTCTATAGAAATTATTTTTAGGTAGAAAATGAACTTTATCAAGGTATTTGTGTTTTTTCATGGATAGAAAACTCCATTCCTTTAATATCACGTCACCTATGTTGTTTGTCACGTAAACTATTTTCATTCTTACTCGATATATCTTCTCGATAAATTCTTTGAATTTGTGTGCTACCACATTGTAATCCAATCTTATGGTAGGAAAGGAATATTGTATATTACTGTTGTATACATGTATGTTTTACATAAGGTAAAATCGTTTTATTATTCCTAATTCTTGTAGATAAAGATTCCATTGAAATGAATACAGAGAGGAAAAAAGAAGAAATTAAAGTATTAAAATGCCCAGCAGAAAAGGAATTCGCCTCAAGATTATCAGTTTCTGGGAGTGAAGGATTCATTTGTCCTTCAGAGACTGAATCTCCTACACAAGGAAATCCTGGGAATCCAAATTATGCACTCTGTGGACAACAACCAGCAGTACGTTCTACAATAGATGACTATGCGTGCTATTGTGGTCTTCATGATCCTACTACTATTAATTCTTTAGAAGAAACTAAACAGACATTGGAAAGTGATTTAGGTTCAAGTTCCTACAGATCGTGGGCAAGAAACACGCTTAGAACGACCTTAAGAAATAAAGTGTTCGGTAACGATGATTGTAGAAGTTCAGGTGAGGGTCGTGAAGTTTTATCTTCGGCCTTTAAACCAGTACATCCCAACCCGCAGAGAAATAACAACTGTACAGCTAGTGAAAAGGATGATGCAAAAGTAGAGATGAGTTTGTATGAAGCGTTACTATGTGAGGCGATGCAGAGTAGAAATTTTTCTAGTCGATCATTAACAACAGATACTTCAAAGTCATCAACACTGCAGTCACTCTATAGAGACTACAGTATTTCGAACCTGACGGAATCAGAAGAAAATTTGACAACTTTATCCAAAGTAGGTTTAGTGCCTGCTCTGTCATCTGATACTACTAATACTTGTGCAGGTGAGTGTTTAATTATTTTTTTATAAATGGATACCCCCCTCCCTTCGTCTACAAATGTGTATTTAATCATTGGATGTTTTGATGGAAAGGCCAATTCCATGGAAACATCCCTTTTTTTTTAAATAACACCTAAATCATACAAATTGTATAAACTATTCTCACATTTATTTTATATTAACTTGGGTACCCTTCAAGATTTCTTCTGTCTCTTTTTCTTGTAGTCTATTTGAAATTGACTATTTCATTTATGGCCTTTTAGGATCTATGGCTCAAACCATCTTTTAGTCTGTTATTACGGAAACTGCAGTCACCTAACAGGATGGAACAACACAAGAGCGATAGCAATAGCTGTTCAAAATACGTAAATGACGATCTTCCGTACAGAGCTGATGGTCCTAGAACTTCGCAATCTCCTAACCCAGATAAATTCCTAGAGAAAATACTGGGGCTAGAGCTAAAGATACTAGTGCCGAAGATCTTACTTGGACTGTACATTTATCGGCAATCGGCTCTGAAAAATATATCTGAAATAACTTTTTCATAACGGCATGGTGTTCCATCCTGTTAGAACTAGTGTTTTCTGGATACCATAAACCTTTGTTTCTTTAGCGGTAGATTGACCATATTACATGTGATCAGATTGTGTAGAACTTGTTATGAACGCACAAAAGCAAGTGATTTTAAATATGAATATAAAATCTTTAAGAAAAAAGTTACGAACTTTCAGGAAAGAAAGCTTAGATCAAATTGAAGAAAAAAGCGATTATGTCACTGTTCCGACGTATGAGAATTGGCTGATTCAAAATCATACCATTTCCGACGCTTTCTCTTTTGTGAATCAAATGAAAGAAATTTGGTAACAGCGCACTTATGGGATTGTTTCTTTTTCTAAACTGTAATATTTGAAACGTCATGTGCGCGAAGTTTCTAAATCATTTGAAGGGATGGGGGAACAAAACCGCCGAAAGAACAAGAATACATTTAAAATTATTGTTGCCACACTACAATGCATGAAATTTGATCTCATACTTGTAAAATTGATTCGTATTTGCAAGTAAAGGACATAATAAAGAATCAGAGCTTGTGAATAAAGAAAGCGTTGTTTTCCAACAAAACAACGCGAGGCTTCACGTGTCTTTAGTCACTCGTAGAAAGTTGAACGAGTTATTTTGAAGGCGTCTTATCCCACCCACCATTTTTGATGGAGGTTGCGCTTTCCGAACCCCACATGTTCTGGTCTCTACAGAATTCTTTGGAGAGTACATTCCGTGAGTCCAACGCCCTTAAACAGAACATCGATATATATATATATATATATATATATATAAATTTGCCTCCAAGTCAGCCTAATTTTATGGATTTTGAAGTTGCCAGGAAGATGGACCAAAGTCCCAAAGAAATGTGCACAATACTTTGGTGAATAAATATTTATTCTCAATATCATAATCTTTATTTTACCTAAAAACGCTCAGAATTTTCCGAATAAATCACATTATAGATGGGGTTTTATACAGGGCTCGAATATAAAAATAGGAATGTAAATTTGCATAATAGGGCAAACTAAATTTATTTCACATTCTGCGTTCTAGTATTGAATCTAGCTTTGGAAATAAATAGTTTTGTTTTATGCAATAAATTGAAAAATGAATTTCCAGAATAAATCATCTAAAACATTGAATGGGAGGCTACAATTCGATTGCTGATTTCGCTTCCGTTTGCATTGAATTTGCCTTGTTTACAAATTTAGAAACTTATTTCTCTTCCACAATTTCTCTCTCTCCTAGCTTCATTGTTGCCAATTTATGTCACAAATATAACTTACGTGAATCGTTATGTACAAAACGGTGACAAATTGTGAAACATTGACTTTTGTGCGATAATCAACTCGTTTAGGGCAGATACACAACCTGTGCTGAGATAAGACATGTGACACTATTCCTTGTGAGTGAAAAAAAAAGTACAGAATTCGTGAAAGATGCAAAAAGGTGACATATGAAGCAGATATCACCTTTTTCCAAAGTTTGTAGAGTGGCACAAATGGACTCGTGTTTTGTTTGCTGATACTGACAATCGGCTACAAGTTAAAAGAAAACGTATGGTACACTACTCGTAGTCTAGCTTCATTATCACGTTGCATTTCGACAAAAATAAAGCGAAAGATATACTGTAAAACATATTGAACTTAATATACTTAAGAAATAGTCGAGCCAATTTAGTGTTTCTGCTGGAATTAATTATTATTATTATTATTATTATTATTATTATTATTATTATTATTATTATTATTATTATTCCTGGTTCCTGTTAATGTGCGTATTCCCTAGCTTAACATACTAAAAATCTACATTCTGACCCATACACCATCAGCCACCATATTGGAAATGGCATCCATATACTCAAAATACAAAAACATGTATAGGACATAAATTGAAGAACACGAAATTTTAACACAATTTTGATCCTCTTCATTGTTTTGATACGACCCATCGTCTAGCTACCATTCGTATGTCTTTCTAGTTCTCGTTATTTTAAATATCCTTCTTTTGGGTCTTGTTCGGTGGCGAATAATAAATATTCTAGAAACAGCTCGAACTTTGAATGATTTTTTATGTAGACTAGTATATTACAAATTCTTCATCGAAAACATATGTGGAGAGAGAGATGGAGGGGGTTCTTTTTTGGTTTCACATTTATATTTGTAAGAGCTATTCAGTTTTTGTGTTTCCTGTAAAGTTTTGTTTTGTCACATATCATCTTTTTACAAAGTACGATTAAGTTTTTTCAAGTCGTAACTGGTAGTCAAAAATTTTGGTTCGTCAGAAATGACACCATCACCTTTCTAAACTTAGCTACGAGAGGGACTAGGAAAGCATTCTGAGTAATGATGTTTAATTATGCCTTAATGTTCCAACATATAAATTATCAGGATCAGAGGGAGCGTAAACAATTGAGTATCGGAAATCATATTTAAATCATTGTCTAAGAATCACAACGTACCTTAAGAAACTCACCTGTCGTTCGATGTCCTCTTGCTCGATGTCCTGGGTGAGTCCCTGGAATGATCCACGCTTCTCAGGTCCTTCGATTGAGGATTTTCGTATCTGAAGCTGTCATTAGCTTGAAGTCTCCTTTGCTTCCATTCAAACACGAAACACTTACGTTCGGTAACAAATTCCCGATACGAGACTCGAACCTGCATGCCTCTTATAAAAGAGTCTTATCTTCAGAATGTCGACTGAACTGACATCGTCTTTCACTCGAGCCCGCGGCTTCCGACTGGCAGATTTCGTAGGATTGTCTATTTCGCATTGTCAGATACTGGTGTCCACTGATCTTAACCGAACTGATGTTAAATGACTAGTCTTAACTGCACTGTTCTTTACTGACAGATCGAGTCATGGGCAAAGAGTAGGGTATGAAATATATACAAGATTAGTCAATGGCACTTTAAATTACATAAGTCTACATAGAAAGTCGAAATTTGAAGGGGATCCTGACTTTCAGAACCCACCAAGTGGATACATCAATTAGGATGGGCAACAGTGGAACAGAAACCTGGCATCTCACATCATAGAAAACTTGAAGCATCCCATAATATGATACCTGAAAGACATTTTTTTCAACATCCCAGGAATATCGACAGTGCTTTTGTGAAGTACAAAACAAAACTTGATACATACATAATGCTCAATGAAACTCGGCCATTTTACAAATCGTAATTATCACGTGACATAAAAATTAGTCAATGTGTGTGACATAGAGACCGGTCGCTTGCAGACAGACTTATTCACCCTGTACTGTGACGGTACTACGCCCTGTTCTTCTAGGGGAGCAATATGGTGAAAATATATTTACTGCACGAAATATTCTAATCTTTACGGTTCTATTATCAAATCATTCGATAAATCAATCTTGCAATATGTATTTAATAGTGTTACAATTTAGTAAATTTTCCTACGTTTAACAGGTGAAAAATGCTCTTCAGGTGATATTGGAAAGAAGGAAGTAGAAATTTATGCAGGTGAACAATTGAAAGTGCAAAAAGGAAACTGGAAATGTGACCAACAAATTGAACTTAGTACTGACTACAATTCCAATAAAGTTACTGAAATGAAAAACAGTACTAAGGAGAATAATATATGCGCTCAGATAAATGAATTATCCCAAGTTTTACCAGGAAATGTGTCCCCTCTTATTACATTTACTATCGTGACTTCTGTAGGAGAAAATCTACAAAGTGTTAGTATTTTCCCCCAAGAGAGAACGAAGTTACAAACGATATTTCCAAGTTCCAATGTAAAAAACATTCCTGATGAAATCTTGTCCAATGACAACATTGACGACTCATCGGAACAATCAAAATCTACGCTTCAGTCAGAAACGAAATCAGATGTAACACAACTTCAATCAGCAACGAAAACTGAGGGGAAAGAGTTTCAGTCAGAAATGAAAGCAGAAGTGAATAAATTTTATTCAGATATAACATCACAAGTGAATGAATTTCAACCAAAGGTAAAGACTATCCTAAAGCGATTTCAGTCAGAAGGTAATCCGAAATATTTTGAGTCAGAAGTTAAATCGAATCAACTTCAGTCAGAAAAGAACTCGGTAGTAAAGTGTTTTCAATCGGAAGCGAAACAGTTACCGTTAAAATTGAAATCAGAGCCAGATAAAAATCACCTACAAGGGAAATCAGAAGCTAGAGAATTTTGTTCAGAAGTGAAACCAGAAGTAAGAGAATTTCGGTCAGAAACCAAACCACAAGTAAGAGGATTTTGGTCAGAAGTAAAACCAGAAGTAAGAGAATTTCAATCAGAAGTGGAACCAGGTATGAGAGAGTTTCAGTCAAAAGTGAAACCAGCTGTAAGAGAGTTTTGGTCAGAAGGGAAACGAAAAGTGAAAGAGTTTCAATTAGAAGTGAAACCAGAATTAAAACAGGTTCAGTCAGAAGCAAGACCAAAAGTCAAAACACAGGAATCAGAAGTAATAGCCACGGGAGGGCAATGTTTTGAGAATCCATCAAAAGAAACTCAGAAATATGAAACCGAGGAAATACAGTCTTATTATGAGAGATATAAAAAATTCACTGACTCTAAAGTCCTACAAAATGACTGGTCGCGCTCAAGTGAAGATAACCGGCCATTTATAAGCCCTTCCAGACAATTTGATACTTTCCAACAAACGGAATTGGCTGATGCTTCATTGCAAACAACTGTATCTCTTCAAATGGGAACTGATGATGATATCTATTGCTTAAGAACCATCAATTCAGAACCTCCTGGTCAAGTAAATGCAAGTTTGTTGCTCGCATTACGACGACTAATAAGAAGAGTATCGGTACTTTCCTATGGGAATCCAAATTTAAAAGCATTATTAAAGAAGCTAAAAGAATTACATGAGTTACTAATAGTAGATAAGTCTCAGAATAATGAATCTCAAAATGGGATTCTACATATGATAGTTGATATAGAAAATAAATTATCAAATCTTTTTCCGAGTTGCAAAGATGTACAGAGACAAATCGGTGACGTCTTAAGCCGTGAAGAGTTGGAAGCTGCATGGAAAATGGAAGAGATACGGAAGAGGCACAATGTCAATTCGGATCTAAAATGCGATGTAAGTGAAAACATATCAGATGAGTTTAGAAACTTAGAGGAGAAATTAACATCAACATTTTTTCAAGAAAAGGAGAAAAATAAAAATTTGTTAGATGAGTTGAAACAATTAGAAAACAAATTGACCAGCTGTAGTGATCAGCTTTCCTATTTACATAACTGTATGCAAGATCCATTCTCAGTATCAAAGTCTCTGAAATCAGACCCAGAGAACATTGTAACATCAAACAAACTTGAGGTAAAAAAGAAGAACAGTTACGAAGGCCCTTCTGGATTACCAAATCAAGAGAAGAAACCTCTTGTGATACCTGTATTTGGCAATGCAAAAACCTTTGAGGAGAAAGATAAAAGTTTAGTTTTCTCAAGTATGTGTTACGAGCCGGAATGCCATGCTGGTTTACGTGTCAAACATGAACAAAATGTCAATGTTCCGAATCAACGTTTGCCACCGGATAAAATTACATTCCAAAATAGATATTTGTCTACCTCTGAAACAGTTCGAGATGAAAAAGCGACTAGAAACGAAAGAACTTTTAGTTCTCTAGGTTCAAAACCTCGTATGAATTCTTGCCAAGTAGATCTACCATTCTTACCAACAAACTCTCGACCATCTAGTTCCAAAATACATGTTTCAAATACTCAAATAAGTTTGGGGAAGATAAGCTCTCGTAGTTTACAGCCTGTCGTGGATAGCGAAGGAGAAGAAATTAACAAGCAATGTAAACTGAAGAATTCTATCATCGCTCTTATGATTCGGCATAATTATGTTTCGAATATCAGCGAAGCAGAGTGGATAGCAGAAAAATACAGTCAATTATATGCAACAAAGATTGAAAGAAACCAATTGACTGATATAAAATCTACAGGGAGCATGAAGACCGAAGTGAACTGTGTTAGCTCTACCACTCTATCAAGGAATGTACACAAGAAATCTGGTTCTGATATCCAAGTATATCTTAGCACTGGTATGTATTACCTGTTCTTTGTTCTTTTTTTTTTCTTTTAGTGATAAAATAAATAACATATTATTATTATTTCTTAGTCTATTGGATGAAAGAACATGTATGACGGATGGCAGGAGAGTCACAAAGATGCCGGGTTGATACGAAGACCGTCAACTGTTGGTTGGCACCGAGACATAGTTGTGTATCTCTTTCTCACTTGTCACTCTAAGTACACAACGTTTTTCCGTCAGTAAAACCGTTTGTGTGTTTGTATTATGTTAAATTAAGCAATTCTATTTACCTTTATTTCACAGATCTGTATTCTGTTGCTTTTGTAAAATTTGCTCGCTAATGCATTATTGTTCTTTTATACAATAGATTAAATAAACGCGACTTAGAAGTTTTGTATTGAACTAACTTTGAAATTTATATGCACCCGATATGACTACCGGCTCATTATAATTGCAAGATTTCAAAAGAATTTGCTGGTAGGGACTAAGTTTTCTTTTGTTTTTATTAGAACTCCGAAATTTTTCTTACAAAATTCTGCAAATTTAGTTATTAATCACTTCGACCCATCTCTATTCAACAAACTGTTCTAAGTCCACAAACATCCCTGGCCTAGCCCGGACTCAACCCTTGACCTTATTGGCCTCTTTAAATGTCTCAAACTCATGGAAATCAACACATAGTTTATAGAGTAAGGTGAGAGAGAAAGACGTTCGAAATGTAGATTCTAAATTTTATAAGATGTCACACTATTTTGAAGCAAGGAAACATCACTTAGAGGGTTTCTGGATCAGATTGCCGGCTTCAGATGCTTTGTAAGCGCGTCGCTGTGCTAGTAATTCGTGTGTGTTCAAAATTTGCTCTAGTATATATGCATATTTGACTTTATTATTTTTCTTTTATGTGAGCGTGTAACCCAGCAAATAATTTTACTCAACTTGATTGATTTGAAATTTTACAGCTACTTCTACCGCAAAAGTTCTGGACCAATTTCATAAGGAAACACGAAGAGTCATTCGAGAGAATTATGAAGCTCTATCTACTACCTTGGAGTTCTCCAAAGGTAATTTTATTTTTTCCCCTAAATTTAAGAAAAGTATTCACCCAGCTGTTAAAGTTATAACGATTATTTTACATGATGTGAGTAACCCATTTGCAAAGTCACCTATATAGCCAGTTTGGTAATTTGGATAAGATAAGATAAAATGAATTGTATGGGCGGTAACAGGACGAACTTCGTTCTCAAGTGACTCAATATTTATATTTTAATATCCATTTAACTATCTTTTTCAACTAGGCGAAAGATTTACCAGTTTTGCATCTGTAGTGAGCCAGTTTCCATTATTCTCCAGATGCAAAAACCTGTTTACATGTAAGTCTGTAAACAATTAAAAAAACAACAACTAAAAACCTGTTATAAAAAAGACAGTATTCAAAAATTAAAATTAAATTTTAAGTCTGTCCACTTCACTAAATTAGTTTTTTAAACAATGGATATTAACTGATTCTGTTCAAGTTGAATCACATGAATATTCCAGAAAGATAAACCTCTAATACACGTAGTCTACAGTCAAGTAGAAACTCTTGTTTTTTCTAGCATTACTGGGCAGTTTATAGATCGATAGTACGTTGTGTTGACAAAGTTAGTGATGACGTTTTGAAGAAACAAACTTAATTCCATTGAAGTACGTAGCTCGTGGAGAACCTGGCACAGCCGCTTTGAGCAAAGCTAGGAGAAAGAAAGCTTGCTTACATTTCTGAGAGATCCTTGAATATTATGTTGACTCCAGTGCATATGCTGGTTAAAAAGCTTTCGAAGTAAAACACTTATCGAAACATTTTAAATATGTTCATCCTAATGCAAAACAGACCATTGCAAATACTGTAGTTCTTGGTATTGCTTTATCTTTCGAGGTTACTGGTGATAGATAGATGGACAAATGGAAACTTTGGCAAATTAATAAGGAATGAATTAAAGTGGTCGCATTGATAACTATGGGAACTATGCTACTACCATTCATGACTGTGAAGCACAAAATATCCAACAATTGCCAAAGTTTATTTGTATTTTTTATGTGTAAATGCTGACATATCGAGAAAGTTCTCTTCCCCGAGTCATGCTTTAAGATAAAAGATATGCACGTGTCTGAACATACATAAAGGTTGTATTAATATCCTAAAATGTCTTGAAGTTTTATAAAAACAAGACTGGTAGCTATTAGTTTTGGTCCTTGCCCAGAGTATTTACAAGAGATATTGGAACTATCAGACTTTACAGAAAGAGTAAAATTTAAGACAAGGAAGAAGGAAACAACAAGAAAAAGAATTGAGATAAACAACAACAGAAGAGCAAGAGAAGCTCTTCTCTTGATGATAAAAGAAAAACAATAACTGGAAAAGAAGGGAAAAGAAGAGAATGGCTGCATGCAAACTGTTTGCAGAAGTTAGTGAGAATTAAATGCAGTATTACAGAAGGATTTTGCTAAAGTGGAATTTGCTTGATCTTGACATATAGGAATTAAAAGAGAAAATGATAAAGTGAAGCCAGAGACCTTCGAAAGCAAGCCCTCATTATCACTGTTTTGTTTTTAAAAATAGTTCTATATTGTTGTACTATAATTACGTTACTGAATTTTGGTCAGACATCATCTAGCGTTAAAGTTAGGCACTTAGTTTGTTGTTGTTGTAGTCTGTTTCGGTTTATTACTAGTCTTCCTTTCTAAACAATATTAACTTTCATCTCAGCCGACCGCTACTGGTAGGGAAATTTGGTAGAGGATTTTTAAAGATATATGGTAAAGTAATTGTATTCACTGACACTTGTTAATGCAGGGTTTTATTTTATACCTCACTTTTCTGAAGGCCTGAATTTGTTTACAGCCCTAATGTTACTCCTAACTTTTAATAAATTATAGCTTATGCATGTAAAAATAGAGTTGGCCAAAAGTATACTATAATCTATCATAGATCCAAGAATAAGTACGATTCACAGGACTAATATTCGGAAAAAGGTAGCATTTATTTATCTTTACTTGAAATATTCCCAATGGAATTCGTCCATGCATATCGACAATCAGTTACCCAGACGATTGATCAACAAGCTATTCCAAAATCATACAATTCAGCTTATATCTTATGATTTGCGTATACTATAAACTGACACAAGGTTTCCAAACTCATTTACCTGTGTAAAATCTCATTTACTTTGTCTGCTACGATAAATTCGCATATTTCAATGACTTTTGTTTCGAGCCTATTAAGAATACACAGCTCTATCCATAAACAAGCTAAATCACAGAATCAGAATTTAAGCTCATTTCATTCCTTTCTTGGACTTCGTCTCTCATTTGAACATTTGTCTAAAAAAGTGTAATACTAATAGTTTACCACAACTTTCATGATGGTTTTATGTTTATTTCCAATTATCTATAACTGTAATTTAATTAAAACAAGCTGACGAGGGTATCATACTTAACTTTATTTTAAAAACACACTACTAGCGTAACGGTTTCAATGTTTTAACATCTCAGTGGTAAAGTGTTGACTTAGCAACTACCCTGACTGAGGTTTTTTTCAGGGTTTTTCCTCAGTCATACAAGGCAAATGGCGGCTTAAGCGTGACCGACAACTTTCCTCATTCTTTCCCTCCCCTATCCTGGCCTGAGTGTTAGATGCTTAATGGCGACAGATTAAATTCATTTGAACGAAACACAGAAGCAAGTACAACAGAGGAAAGTTGTTATTATTATGTAGTGCAGTGGAAATTGAATAATTTCTATAGTGTTGAGTTCAGGTTTGTTATTAAGGATGTAATACATTGATCTGCAATCTTCTACTGAATGATTTATAAGTTTCCTGATGAATTTCGATCAAGGATTAAAGGGGAAAATTAATCGATACCTAAGTTATAAAGGGAATATTTGAAAGTATAAGATACTAATATGTTAAATTTGGACATTTTTGTTAGATTCATATATATACCAGGACAACTTATTTATAATTTATATCAATAATTTGATAGTCTTTTGCAGACAGTAAAGAGATAAAAAAAAGAAAATTGTCCAATTAATGTATTTGATAGTATTAATTGCACTATTTTTAGTAGAAAATAAACAACTAGTTTCAGTTTCTTTACGGAAAATCAGCTTCAAAATTTTCAAAAACAAACTAAATTAAAACTCGCAAACTTCGTTGAATTTTACAATAAAAACTACATGCTGAGAACCATCACACACTAGTACATAGAATGAAACAAAAATCTGCGAACTATTGCTGCAAAACTTTTCAAAATATTTTTTCCAAAGTTAAATAAATATTCGTTGGAAACAAAACGAAAGTACGAGAAATGTGCCGAAAAGATAATGAAATTTAACTTTAAAAATTACGACGAAAGTCAAACACTAGGTGGTGCTACTTTATACACATTTATTTTGAAAAAGCGTCAGGAAATTGCAGCAATGATAGTAGAAACCGTTATTCACGCATAATATAAGAATGTCAACAATAACTCTTCTAAATATTATCATTTTTGGTTTTGATTCTGTTTCAGAATAGACATTTTGGAACAATCAAGCATGTAACAGAGCGTTCTTGTGACATTCAAACTAGTTTATAAGTTACTTAAGTTTCATTTCGACAACTTTTGAAGTTTTTTGTTTCCCAAACGACCTGAATTCAGAAATTTAATTTTCTACTAGTATGGTAAGTTCAGTTAGTCGACTAAACTAATTAGACATTTTCTCTAAGACAGTACTTTTTGTCCTTGGAAGGGTTTTAAAATGGATTATTTAGTCTAGTTTCTTATTTTGAAGTTGAGTGTCAAACAATTTTTGAAACATAAAGTAATTTGTTTCACATTTCAGCAAAACCAAGTCAATCAACTGTAAGTGAACTTTACGAAGCCTCCAAGGATATAAAATCGAAACAAAATACCAAGCCCATTACAAGTGTCACCTTTGAATGTGACGTTTGTGAAGGTAAGGAAGATGTGGAATAATTTTAAAAGTGTAATAAACATTCAGTCACATGACACAACATACCATCATACACAGGGAGGCGTAGTCAAATACGGCAAACCTGATCAGGAGGGTTTCATGAATCATTATGACTTAAAATAATAATAATAATTTATTTAGTATTTATTTACGGGAAAAGAAAATACAGCCATAGGACCACAAAATGTTACCCAAAGAATATACAATTTAAAATAAATAACTAGAAAAAAAACAAGAAAAACGACAAGACGCAAAATTTTCAAATTGTCATATACATTGATATACAATGAAAAGTAAATAATCCTTGACACTCATCAAACAAAACAAATTGAAATTTCTGTACATCCTTTCCAGCAAAAATTTGGTCTAAAGAAATATAATTGCATAACGCATTAAAATTTATTAAAATCGGCACTATCGTAAATAAAATAATTTAATTCAAACAGACCAGTCGTCGCTCAGGCAGTTTAAAAAAATCTAATTCTTTTCTTATGTCATCTAACGATAACGTTCCTGAATTATGCTTAATCTTTCATCTGAGCGAAGCCAAAAAATCATTTTATATTGCTTCTATTTTATTAGTTACATAGTGTTAGTTGTTATTCCATAAAACAGTAGAATATTTCAAATTAAACCTTACAATAGCATAATATAGTATTTTACAAGTTGTTATATTTTTAAAGTTTCAAGAGATCCATTGTAGGAGACCCAGATTTCATCTTGCTTTCGAAGTTATAGCATCAATATGCTTTCCAAAGTATAATTTATTATCTAATAATATACCTAAATCATTTATCGAAGATTTCACTTGTGAGATCATCAAGTTCTCTCACAGCATACAAAAGTACTATGATAGATTGGTTTTTCCTTGAGAAAGAAATTACAAATGACTTATCAAGATTCAAAGGTAATAGACTACTTTTTGAACATCCAAAATGTCTGTTGATATCATTTTGAAATTTTAGGTAATCATAATGATCATTAATGGGAGTCAAGAGTTTTACATCATCCGCTTATAATAAATAATACATTCTAGAAGAATCAAAAGTAAAATAATTAATGAAGATGCCGACAAGCAGAGATCCCAAATTTGATCCCTGAGGAATTCCTGATATTATATTGTATATAGAGGATAAATAATCCTTATATCTCACTATAAACCTTCTGTTTTTTAGATATGATCACAACCATAAAATGTAATTATTTGAGAAACCATAGCAAGTCAATTTCCTTAATAATATTTTATGAGAGACTTTATCAGATGCTTTTTTAAAAATCCAAGGTAATAAGATCAACTTGACCTCTGTTTTCAATAGTAGCTTCTATCAATGTTAGAGATTGAATAAGATTAAAAATTGTTGATTTGTTCTTCAAAAAAGCATATTTATTGGGCGAATTTCTCATGTCAATTGTCTTTAAAATATGTTTGTAAATTATCTTTTCAAAGATATTTCGTATAACATTAATTATTGATATGCGTCGAAAATTGCCTACATTATTACCATTCCTTTTTTATATTGGAGATACAACCACCTTCCAAGATTTAGGAAAGTATCTTAAATTCATACTCCGCTTAAATAATGACGTCAATAATGGTGCAGTCGCATAACTAATAACCTGTATGATAAAAATGGGAATACCATCCAAACCGCCAGTAGCGTTTGGTTTCTAGGATTTTATAGTGTTATTTACATCGTCAACTGCTATCATAGGTAGATCTAAACAAACAGAATAGAACTTATCATCACAATAATTTTGTTCATCATTATCTCTTGATACACTGATTGAAAAAAATCACCAAAATATTTAACAAGTTCATCAGCTTAAAACACTATTTTCTATTTCACGTAAATACAGTTTGAATTAATAGAGTTCTTTATAGAATTTCGAACATACTTCCAAAATTTCAACGGTTTATCGACAAGATCATTTTCACACCATCCTGTGTAATAACAACTGTCTCTTCGAAGAAGATTTTTAACGCCGATTGGAAAGACGGAGATTTAGATTAGACCATGGTTTTTAGGCTAAACTGGTGCATTCGATAATTGATATTTAAGCCTAAGCCTAACTTAGACCAAGATTAAACTCCGTCTGTGTAATTGGCTCTTAGACTTCTTTCTTAAAATTGAAAATTTTAAATAATCACTTTCATTTTTTGATTGATTATAAGTTTTATGTGTTTGATTCTTCTTTTTTAAGGTTAGTACAAGCCCATGTATCATGTTAGTAAGAGCACCATGAAGGATATTGCTTTGCTTTGTTTTGGAATATTATCATTTACTCATGTTTTTTATAATTTCTTCGATATTTGAAACTACAACATCCAAATCAACATTAAACAATGTATTTGCCCAATCAACAGCACAAACCACCAAGCATTTATTTATAATTTTAGACTTTAGAAGTACAATAATAATGTCGATTGGTTAATGGTATTGATATGGTGGAACCATGTATTCAATGGACTTATAAGTTTGAATATTAAAATTCATTAATAGTTTTGCAACTTTTATCAACATAGAAGTTTGTCTCGTCCAATAACTGAAATAAGCTTTTGGCTTGACAGATTGAATAATAATGAATATCTTCAGCAAAATTCATACACATTAAATCATCTTTTGGTATATTAAAATCACATTCTATTAAGATATCGTATTTATAATTCGCTTATTTTACAGATATTTGTTTTAAATAATGTGATAAAGTATTGAGCTATTACTAAGGCAAAATTAAACACATTAAATCAATAATTTCTTTTTTCCCCCCAAAATAAATTTCAATCCATACAATAAACTCTAAATCTATTCTTCGTACTGCGTTAAAGTCTTTATTAATAGCAATTAGAGAACCACTACCTCTTTCACATTTAAGATCATAATAATTTCTATCTGCTCTAAAGCAATTATATGTGTCTGTAAAATAATCTGAATTAATTTTTTGGTTAGGAAACCATGTTTCCATAACACATATAACATCATAATTGTTACCAGCAATAGAGGAAAGCAATCATTTTTTGTTCTCAAGCCCCTCACATTTGGATACCATACCTTCAAATCATCCATTATCGTGATCTAATCCTGATATATCTTGAGTTGTTCTTATATTCATTTCTTTTAGTTTTCCATAGAATGGACCACTAATTATTATTTAATCCGGCCAAATTGCTGGATTGCCAATTGTTTTATAATCAGCTTCTTTTATTTCAACGTGACAGGAAGAATAGGTATCAAACTTTGTTCTACTTTTAGTACGTTTTACATCAGCTCCTTTACTATTTCTTCAATTTCTTTTACCCCTACATCCGGGTGAAAACGTGCTACAAAAAGAGCTCGTTTTCTACTAACAACTAAATTCGTTTTAGATTGACATTTACCATAGTTCATTTTTCTTTTAGTTTGTCTCGAATTATTCAGGGTACTACGTTTTTGCTTCTTACTATTTTTCTTTTTCTCATTTTGTTTCTTTTTTTTATACAAATTCCATGCAGTTTTCATTAGAATTCTCTTTTTCTTGAACCCTTATACTCTAACATTTCATTATCGTCATAAATAATCTTATCACCATTTAAATTTAATTTCTCCTCTGGAAGAGCGCTTGGTTGAGGTATCAAAGACTTTTATGGAATTCTTTAATTTAACTTCCAATAACAAGAGTGCTTTGAGATATTAATTTTTATTTTTTTATTTTCATTCATCTTCTTCAAACTATTTAGTTCTTGTACTATCATCTCAATCAGACTATTAAAACCACTATTAATTAAATTGGCAAGAATTTTTGAGTTCGAATCCTGTTCTTTATCTAACATAGAAAATTCATCAACCTTATGTTCTAGATCAATTTTCTCTGTTTGATCAGACTCAACTGATGTTATCACTATTTGATCTTCTTTTTTTTTTCAAGCATGACTCACAATATCTTGAATGTTGATTTTTGTATGGTATTTACGTCTTCAGAAGAGTATTCTAAATAAGAAACATTAAATTAAACATACAAGAGTTATATTTTAAAGCTCTTGGCCTTCCAAATATTGGTAGCTACATTATCAGAAGTAGGTGCCATTTGAAATCTTATTAACATTTTAAAATTGATAACAAAAATCAAAGATACACATTACTTCTGAAATACAACTATGCTGGCCTCATAGTGCATAAACATCAAAACAAAACAAAATTCAAAATCTCAACAAGATTGACACCAATCACAAAATCGCTTCTCTGACCGCTAGAGGTTCATAAAATTACATGAAGACTTCACGACATGAAGACCTCACATGAAGGCCTCACAACACAGGGCAAAGAGCATAGATAGAAATAATCAAGAAGACCAAGATCAACCCTTCTGGAAAATATTTTTAACTGTAATGTTTCTTAGCACAGAGTACATTGTAAAAACAGTGTAGCTAGATTAGATGTTTCTGGATTTTCAATTATTATTATTATTAGTAGTAGTAGTAGTAGCAGTAGTAGTAGTAATCGTAGTAGTATTATTATTAGTAGTTCTTTAAATCTCTAATGTCTTAGCTTTCATCTTAAATTTCAGCATATATTAATTGGCTTTTAAGGTGTGGTTGGTAGGGTACAGCTTCTGTTTCTAAGATTATAATAAATGGTAGTTGTTTTAGGGAGACTGAACGCTCACACTACAGCTCAGATCTAATATCAACGACTAATAGTACCCCTATTTCAAACTGAAAAGAGATTTTCGTGGAGATTTAACGATATTGTTGAGGTGAAAGATATATATATATATATACGAGGGCTGATCAACAAAGACTGAGACTGATTTCTTACACATGTGTTTATTACTCAAACTCTATATTCACATGATCTTTTTCAAAGTACTCCCCTCCTGAGTGAATGCACTTTTTATAACGTTCCTGCCTTTCCTGGAACATGTGATGCAGGCCATTTTTTGATATGTCCTTCAGAATTGCCTCACACTTCTTCACCATTCCTTCAGAGTTCTCAAAGTGAGTACCGCGGAGCTTTGCCTTCAGAGATGAAAACAGAAAAAAATCGCACGGAGCGAGATCGGGACTGTAAGGTGGATGTGGTACACAAGTGATGTTGAATCTAGCTAAATATTCCATGACTGGAAGTGCGACGTGAGGTCGTGCGTTGTCATGATGAAGTCTCCAACCATTTTGATGAAGTTCAGGTCGCTTCTTCACAATGTGCTTCCTCAGTGTGGCCAAAACGGAAGTGTAGTATGCCCCTGTAACAGTAGTGTGAGGGGGAACTACATGCTGGTGAATCATTCCTCTACAATCAAAAAATGTGATTACCATAACCTTTCCTGCAGATGGAACAACTTTCGCCTTTTTTGGTGTGGGAGAACCTGGTGATTTCCACACTGTGCTGGCTTGCTTTCCCTCTGGATCGTAGTGATGTAACCAAGTTTCATCTCCAGTGATGATTGACTGAAGAAACTCATCTCCTCCCTCAGCAAAGGAACGCAGCACCTCACGGGAAGTCTCAACTCGCACAGCCTTTTGTTCGGAGTCAACAGTCGTGGTACCCAACGGGCACAAACACGGGACATATGGAGGTGATCGTGCATTATTGAAAAAACACTACCATATGAAATTCGCAACATTTAACTTAGTTTACGTAATGTTATCCTTCGATCCTCACGGACAATCACAGCAGCAGTATTGATGTTTGTTTCTGTCACAGCAGAGGCTGAAACACCAGGTCCACCTTGCTTAACGCATGAAACTCGTCCTTCCTTGAATTCTTTGAACCACCGTAACACTGTTGCTCGAGGTAATGCACTTTCACCGTAAGCTTGCTTGAGCTTTTCGTATGTTTCAGAAGCTGTATGGTTCAAGCGAAAACAAAACTTTATTGCTCCATACTGTTCTTCTCGTGTAACCTCCATTGTATGCATATACACAGCAGTGTTTAACACACAGCGGATTACTCCCAACCTACCGATACGACAATGCTGCCACCTAGTGAGAGTATACATGGAACACAACTCTTTCAACTATCAAACGTGCCGGCATTCGGCAACAAAGGAAACTGCGGTACAACAATCAGTCTCAGTCTTTGTTGATCAGCCCTCGTTTTATATATAAACACAAAATATAAACACATTTTACTGACAAAACATCTGAGTATTTTCTGAAATACATTGGCTTTTAATTTTTAGACGTGAAAAGTATATTGAATTCAATAAGTATTATGTTGTGAAGTAACAAAATTGTTTCATTTCAGTCACCTCAAAAATTAATCTGTTAACTTTTAGACGTACGACGTATGTATTTGCAAACAAAAATTCACTTACAAAATCGTAAGATTTAAACAGAATCTAGAATCATATTGAACATTTGAGGGAAATGTTAAATGTATTCAAGTGTAATAATAGGACAAACCGATCGTAAATTTACCATGTAAACACAATAATATCAAGTAACTCACAGTTTCTTCAAGTAAATTTTTTCTTCTTTATATTTTCTTTCACGGTGGTCTGCGTTTAGAAGACATTACGCGTTGCTTTCAGACTATATAATGAAATTAATTAGTAATTAACCCTAGCAAGTGTAATTATTCTCTTATCTATTAACAATATGCACGCGCTTCAAAGTGTATAGAATGCAACTATTCGGTTTGTTTATGGGTTTAAAAATTATGAGCATGTACTCTACTATCTAAACAATATGAATCTGTTAAACATGTCCAGAAGACGATACTTGCATCTCTGCTGTTTGCTTCATAAAATACTAAGGAACGAATCGCCGGACTATCTACTTAATAAATTAGTTACTCGGTCATCTTATCATTCTTATTCAACCAGAAATTCTAATTCATTAAATGTTTCCTATTTCCACTTATCCAAGACCGCTGGTTCTTTTCCTGTTACTGTTACCAGGGCGTGGAACTCATTGCCGAAGCTAATAGCTTAATGCAACTCATTCAATAAATTTAAGATTAAATAATATAACTGCTGAGCAAAGCAATATGTTTTAATTAAAAACTAAAAACGGGAAACAGTTTCACCAACTAACTAACTGCTTGTCTCCATCAGACACACTAAATTACATGAGCAACACAACTTCTCATGAGACAGCTATCTGGTTCCTGATTAGCTCACTGCCAGCTAATCCCGTAACCGAATACACGAAATGAATTAATAATTAACATTTACTGATTCCCTTCCACTCCCTGTTCCTACTACATCTAAGCATACATATCCAAAATAAGCCTTATTCTGTAGATTTTTTTTATTTTTTATAAGTGAAATAATTATATAAGTAAATAAAAAGAAAAAGGAAAATAAAATAAAAGGAAAAATAAACAAAATTGAAAAATAAAACATTCTACGTCTTACACTAAATGTACAAATTATATTTTAAGGCTCCTTAATAACTTATTCTACTTATTGGGTAGTGAGCCTAGTCAGGAGCCAGGTATTCCGTATTTTTTGTAGTTCCTGGCATTTGGGTTAAGAGGGCTCCTTGCTCCAGTCCCCACATTTTAAACACTTTTCAAAATATTTCAAAAACTAAGAGTACTATCAAAAATATAAATTCATAGCGCACTAGAACTTACAAATTACTATAAAATGCAATGGACAGCGATCTCGAAATCTTGTAGATTGATGAGTGCTCAGACTTCAATTAAATAATTACGTCATAATCTTTGAAAACGTATCACTCGTCAATGGACACGATCTCGAGATCGCTGTCCATTGCATTCCATAGTAATTCGTAAGTTCTAGTACGCTATGAATTTACATTTTTGATAATACTCTTAGTTTTAGAAATATTTTGAAAAATGTTAAAAATGGGAGGGTTGGAGCGAGGAGCCCTCTTAAGTGGAAGAGCAGCGTATGCTGAACTTCGTCCTGTAATAAAGACTCATTCAATTCAATTCAATTCATTCATACAAATTATTCACAAATTGTGACTAATGTAACATAGGTGAAAGTTATTAGTAATTAAAAAATGAAAATAAAACTCATGAGGGCGCTAGTGACTGTGCTAATGAAATATTTACTTATTGGGCGATGAACCCAGTCATCTATGTCTGGGACATTTAATAGCGTAATACCTCAACTATTTCAATGTTTATTTGTACACTTTCCTTTGGAAACAAACTCCAAGGAATGTTTATGACGTAAAAAGCTGATAAAGTAAGATAGAAAGAGTATAAAAGAATGAGAGGGAAAAGAAGTAAATATGATGTGCACCTTACACATACTCCATGTACTCCATATTTTCAACTCTTTTTCCAAATGTTGCCAGTTCCGGAAGTCGAAAAGTTATAATTGTAGAAAATAGGAAATCAATAAACAATTAAAAATCTCATTAAATACGAAATTACCGATAATTGTGTTAATATTGAATGAAAAAAAAAGTAGATGTTGCTTTGGATAATAAACATAAATAAAATTGATTCATAACTATATGTGTGACTTGTTTCAGGTAGCTCCGACCAAAAAAAAGTGGCAATGATGATGATACAGGGGTTACATTGGATGTACTGAAGTAAATTTGAATTTAAATAAATGTAGAAGTAATTCTTTATGTCTATATGTTGTAGTATTATTCCTGTCGTAAATAACAAAAAATGAAACTGTAACAAAAAATGAAACAGTATATCGTTAAAAAATGATTATAGAATAAATTTTTGTGAGCAAACTCGACGAAAGGGTGTAAGTTCCTTCGGTTAATATTAAGTTTAAACCTTTTAGAAATGATGAAACGTGCCTCCTTGGCTGAACGTTCTGTATTAGTCTTGGCTTCCATCCCATCTCATTGAATTTGTTTTTTATCTGTGTGTAGATGTTTAGAAAGTCCAGAAGCAGGATGATCGGAAGTTGGCATTTTAATTCTATCTTTTTTTACAACGATATACTGTCTCACTTGATTTACTGTTTCATTTTTATCATTTAGGTTTGGAATAACACTACAACGTATAGAATTACTTCTACAAATTAAATTTAGTATGTGCATCTTTATTGTCCCATTCTTAGTTGATGCTACGTCAAACAATTAAAAACATCACTTGCAAATTTGCAGCTCAAGTAACACATCTAGTTATGAATTAATGTTATTTATATATTCATTAACCAAAATAACATTACATATTTTAGTATGTAATGCAAAACATTTTTCCTTTTTTCTTTATTCATATATATATATATATATATATATATATATATAATAATAATCATAAGAAGAAGAATTCACAGCCATATTCAATCCACTACTGGATGAGCTCTCACGTATAACTTCTCTCCCGAAGGAAGGAGTTGGTCTACTGCTCTGCTCTCACGTTGACCAGACGTCTTGGGAGAGGAGAGCCGAAGCTCTCGCCATTGTCTTTTATTCACAGCAGCTCCCGAATTGCATCACAGTGCTGGTTGGGAACCGTTCCATACACTCTTGCTTTGAAAAAAAAATCCCTTGACAGAGCCGGGAATCGAACCCGGGACCCCATGATCAGCAGTCAGAGACGGTAACCACTAAACCAGTGGGGTGGTCATATATATTATTCACAAATTTATGCACAGTCATCTCCCTTAAATAAAATTGGCAATTTGCGTGTTTAGATAGATGTTTTCAATTGCTTAGTGATTTCTTATTTTATCCAGTTACAACTTTTCGACTTCCGGAACTAGCAACATTTGGAAAAGAATTTAAGATATGGAGTAGTGTTTTAGGTGCAGACAATTTTTACTACCTTTCTCTATGAATTCATAGTCTTTCTGTCTTACGTTATCGCCTTTCTACTTTACATACATTTCTTGGCATTTTTCTTCAAAAGAAGGGGTACGATATGCACTGAAATAGTTGAATTACTTTATTAAGTAACTTACACATAGGATACAGTGTTCATCGCCAAGTAAGTAAATATTTTATTTTAACATACATTAAAAGATTGTATGTTGTATCTAAGACCTAATTCCTTCACCATTGTGTGCAATAATATATTTCACCGGTAATATCCCGCGGATTTTTTCTGATAAGACTGAGGATAATCTGAAATGCTCAGTCACGATGACTAGGCGAACAGGTTTAAACATACTCCACATTGCTAGAACTGATACAAAGCCGGTAACTTTTTTCACTAAAGTATGGGGCTAAGTGTGATATTTCTAACGTGTTCTTAGCAATTAATTTGTTTTCTGTGGTCTTAATGAATTATACAAAATTTTGTTTCAATATTTAAGCTAAGAAACGAACACTGTATTAAACGATACCAGGTGAAACTGTGATTAAAAAAACTAATTTTACTTACAGTTTGTGAGAGTGATGTTCCAGCTGAGGGTAAAACTGGGAAAAAATCAGATGACAAACCACGCTACTCTTGTATATATCATGGTGTAGTAGTAGATCGTAAGTAGTCTTTCAGTATCTCTGAAATTTTGAAATTTGGAGTAACTCATTCCAAAAGCTTATGTTCTGTAATATTTTATGTATCTTCCTGTTTGCTGTTGGATCTAGTGAAGGATTGCTATTATGTTTCTTTCGTAAGGTTATTGTTAGTACAAAGTCGAATGTGTCTTGATACATAACCGAAGATTAAAACAATACATTATATTTCCTTATGTAAGAGACATAAAGAAGTATGTGAAGACAGTAATAATAATTTGTATTTATTTACTGGAAAAGACAATATAGCCACAAGGCCACTAGATATCACCCAGAAAAATACACATATTAAAAACAGATTAGATACAAATAAAAAAATAGCTACAAACAATATAAAAAAGAAATATATATATATATATATATATATATATATATATATATATATATCCTTTCTGATTTGATTCAGTTCAAAACACAAATTACAAGACAAAAAACCACATATAGAAATAACGATAAATACATAAAACAAATCAAAGAAAATTATAATAATAATAAATTTAACATTAGTTATATTATTTCATGTTTTGAAAAGAAAAGACAAAAAGAGCTAGAAGAAAAATCAAATAAAGCCTAACATATTAATAATACATCGTAAATACTAGTAAAAACAATACATAATATACCAAGAAGTCTGTACATCTTTTCCGATCAGATTCAATTCAAAATAGAAAATAGTAATTGTAAAACATATTAAAAACAAATTAAAAGAATTAGAAAAATGTATAGCACCTACTACCACCAAAGATTAATCAGATTCAAAAATTTTAATTATTTTTTTAAAATATAAGCCCTAAATGATTGAAAATATTCATATACTGATTATATTTATTAACTTGTCAAGCCGAACGACATATGGGAGAAGATTCATATTTTTTTGGTACAAAAGGAAGATAATTTCTTATGCCATAAATCGGAACTCTTGAACAGATAATATCATAAATACGGTGATGACCATTCAAGATAGGAAAAAAGAATTTTATACCATTAACTGTTCGCGCTCAGACAATTAAAAAAATTCTAATTCTTTTCTGAAATTATCTAACAATGACGTTCCTAATGTGTGCCTAAATTTCCATCTAATCCAGGCCAAGAAATCGTTTTGTATTGCCTCATTAATGTTAGTCACATATTTTATGCAGTTTCATATAGTAGTAACATATTCTAAATTAGACCTTACAATAGTATAATACAAAATTTTACAAGTTATAATATTATTAAAATTTCTAGAGATCTATTTCGAAAGACCTACATTTTTTCTAGCTCTATAACATCAATATGTTTAATAACATATAATTTATTATCCAGTATTATACCTAAGTCATTAATTGTGGATTAATTTCTATGAAAATGCTCCCCCAACATATATGGATAATATGATAGGTTAGTTTTTCTTGAAAAAGAAATTCCAATAGATTTATCCAGATTTAGAGGTAACAGATTTCTATTTGACCATTAAAGTCTTCAACACTTTGTAATTTCAAGTGATCATTCTGATCTCTTATAGAATAAATAAGGTTTACATCGTTCACATATAACAATATATCAAAAGACATGTCAAAAGTTAAATCATTAATAAAGATAATAGAAAGTAAGGGTCCTAAATTGTATCCCTGAGGAATTCCTAACTTTACATTATACATAGAAGATAGACAACCATTAATCTTACTATGAATTCTTTTAAATATGATCTCATCAATTCAATATAAACATTTGAGAATCCATAATTGGAAAGTTCCTTTAATAATAATTCATGCGAAACTTTATCGAACGCCTTTTTGAAATCTACAGTAATTAGATTGACTTGATCTCTATTTTGAGTAGTAGGTCCTATCAGTCTTAATGATTGAACAAGATTATAAATTGTTGATTAATTTTTTTAGGAAAGTATGTTGATTGGACAAAATACAGATACCATTTATCTTTAAAATATGATTATAAATTATTTTTTAAGAAGTTATTGGTATGACATTGATTGAAAATCATAAATTTTCTCTTCATTTTTCTTTGGTATTGGAGACACAGCGACCACCTTCCAAGATTTTGGAAAATGCCGTAAAATGCATACGCTAGTTAAATAATGATGTTAATATTGGTGCGATAACACTACTAAACACCCTTTATTATAAAAATGGGTATACCATTTAAACTACAAGCGGATTTTGATTTCAATTATTTTATGGTGTTAGTTACAGAATCAACTGTTATCGTAGGTAGAGTTAGATTAAAAGAAGAAAATTTTTCACCGCAATTAAAATATTCATAATTTCCTTGAACACAATCTTGATACATTGATTAAAAAAAAATCACCAAAGTGATCCACTAGTTCTTCAGCTTGAAACACTATTTTGTCTTTAACGTAAATTCCATGATTGTTTACAGAGTTTTTGGTGGAATTTCTAACACTTTCAGGAATATAGAGGTTTATTAATAGGATCATTTTCACAACGTCCTATATAATAATTTCGGACTTTTTGAAGAAGACTTTTTGATTTTGTTTCCGTAATCTGAAAATTTCAAGTAATCACTATATTCCATTGACTGTTTATAAGTCTTATGTGCTTGTTTTTTATTTTTTAGTGTTCGTTTCAGTACAGAAGAATACAATGAAGAGTATATCGTAGTTCATATACTTTGCTTCGGAGTGTTGTCACTTATACACGTTTTCATAACTTCGTTTCCAGTTAAAGCTACAGCATCCCAATCAATATTAAGTAATATATTTGTCCAATCAATAGCACAGACGTGTTTATATAAAATCAAATAATCACCTTTATGATAAATGTAAACCAAACGATTATTCATAATCTTGGTGTTTTCATTTAGAATACCAATAGCAATAGTAAACGGTTGATGATATTGGTCGGGCGAAATTTCAATAATAATAATAAACTTTTCCTACGTGATTGAGTATATTTGTTGTCATAGACTTCGGATCAACTCTAGAGGCTTCCAATTTTCCTAAGATTTTCTAGGGATTTTCTCGGCTTCACCAGGTACATTGTTTGTCAGACCGATCAAGTTTAGAAAAGTTTCGAGTTCTTTTATTTGGCTGAAATTTAGAATGATTGTTCACCCGTAACTGAAAGGCTTTCATAAAGAAAATATTAGGTTTTCTAGAGAAATATTTCCGGAGTTTTAGCCTGTTCAAGAAGGTGCATACCAACAAATGTGAATTATGTCTGAACAATATGTCATGGAGTTAAGTTCAGGATTCAATAATTTCGGAAATATTTACAATATATCAATTACATTTATATAGCCAACACACCTTCACTCAAAGAACACACACATTGTATCAAACTATATATAGTCTGTTTACAAAGGCAAATAAAAAAATCCAAAATATGTGTAAAACTTCATAAGTGTCAAAAGATTCATAATTTGTATGGCTGAGATTTCAAGTATAGTCCATTCAGAAAGTTAACAATCATTTTCTTTCAGAATTTGATGTAAACTTAAGACCCACACGTTGTATTACCTCTTTATCTGTCACACAGTTGCTATCACACGGGCTGAATGTACAAAAAATTTAAAAAAAAAAGCGTAAAATAATGTATTTTGACAGTGTAGCACACATATACAATCACATCTAATGTGTGATAAAATGTCATCTTGTTATGGCAAGCCACTGATGAATAGTAAGATTTTAAGTAAACATGTATTTGGAAATGTACTGAGATAGATGACTCTAAAAAAATCACACAAAATTTTTAAACCTCAATCTTGCAGAAAATTGTATAAATTTAGTAACTACAATTGTCATATACATTGTTACCTGCACATAAATTGATTTCTATGTATATGTAGTAATTGCAGTATGTATGAAAAATAGTTTAATATTCAGATCAACCGAAAGTCTGCAAGCACTTCTTATATTTTTAATAAACTTAAAGGAATGAAAACCAAATACTAGGTAATTATTACTGTATAGAAGGCGCCATCAATTATAGAGTACGCTTATCATGACCGTCATACGACAAATCAATCCGAACTGGAGAATTACCAGAAAATATATGATAAAGTTAATTTTTGTCAGAACTTTATTTTAGGAAGAAAATGCATTAAATATGTGCTGCAAATCTGCACCATACTCACATGATATTATCGACTTCTAGAATAAACTTACGACAGATTAATCCCATCAGGTTATTTCTGATCATTTTTCAGTCCGAATTGTTATATCACATGACCTCTTTTTATTGAAAACTTGAGTAAGATTTAAGATGGCTGACTTCGAGATGGCATCCATAATTAGCATACACTATAACGGGTGGTGATCTCAGATATACAAAATACCCATCTTTTGACACGGAAGAAGTTTTAAAGCATAATTTTGATTATTTTATTTGTTGATGTTAATAGGCTATGGATATTTTTATATAATGTATGTGTTCCTTGTGTAGAGATGTATGTGTTCCTTGTGTTTGGTATGTAAATATCACCGATTTGTTGCAAGTAGTTCCTTAGCTATTGAGTCCTGAATTTTGCTTCGTAACACATTGCTCAGATGAGGTTCATATTGTTTTGCTGCGCACCACTGTGTGAAACAGGCTATAATTCTGGAAATATTTTTCTGGGAAACCTAATATTTTGTATAAAGCTTTTCAGATACAGGTGAACCGTCATACCAAATTTATGCCGTATTGAAGATTATGATCTGGAGGCCGTGGGCGAACCTGTTAAGTACTGGTATCTTGAGTAATGTCCTGGTCAATGTTTCTCTGGAAGAGTGTGGTTGCCGAGGGAAATCATCGTTCTTATTTCTGAAGATGTACTCATGCCATAGATGCCTGTCGAGCTGATGATAAAATATTAATTAGTTAATTAATCAAATAAAATAATAATAATAAAAATATAGGAGGAAGTAATTACGGGTAGACGAGCGCCTATTCTCATCTTTTTTCGGGGCTGTCTCAATAGCGATGCTGATAACCTCATCACCCCTGACATTACATAACTATCCAAATATTTATAGCTTCTTTTATTGAATTCCTTTACTGTTCCACAACGATTAAATTAATATTCAAATAACAAGGTGAATCAATAGGTCGTCTCGTTTGTAAATACAAGTTGTAATGACAAAAGGAAACCATACACACTAACCTCATTCTGAAAATTATTAATCATGCTTTCTGTTGCCTTTTACTGTTTCACGATGGTACTACACGCAGATTTCGACGTCAAAAATTGTTTGGCTCCATTTTCAACTTTTTATTACAAATTGAACTATCGTTCTTCTAAGAAAAAAGGCATAAGCGTATTAATACGTCAAAGCCTTATAGAAAATGTAATATTATCTGAAACTCTTCAATTAATTTATTTTGGGGTGAACCACTCTGGTGTATGATTTGGTGTGTTATCAACTTGAGGAAAATATGTTACCAGATATGAAGCGCCGGAACAATTTTTTGACGTACTACCATTCAGTGCTCTCCCTTTTTGCACACTGCAGTAATTTCCCCTTGCTGCTACTGCTGAATTCAGTCTTTTTCTTCAATAATAGCGTAAGAGTGCTCGAACATCACATTGTTTCATTAATAACTAAAATCGTTGTTCCACTCGGTTCAATGAAACATGCACCTAATCAACAGGATAGATTGCACATTCACTGGTTTCGCGCATTTACCACCTGATTGGGGGCTCATTAATATATAACTTAAAACAGAATGAACTTTGTACTCGCCTAGTTAAGATTTAGCAACATAAAGTCTGACTGTTAAACTTTAATATGCTTATTTCCAGCTTCTGGGCAAAATGTTTTAGCTGTGCTTGATTCTCAGGAGAATTTGGAAGAGAAACAAGTTATCCCTCATACACCTGATGGACCATCAGTATGTAAGTTATCAATGTGAATTTTGAGGATAAAAAATTAACACTTTTAAAAGTTTTTTTTATAGCATTTTGCACTTAAATAGCATAGTTTATCAAATTTGAAATAACGTACCCTATTATTTTGTGATTTAGCTGTAATTAATACATAACTAATATTTTTTGTGGTGATTCAATAGGCATTTTTATCATCAAAAGTGTCTCATTTTGGAGATCTATGTTAGGCACAACACCTAAATTTTTAATTAGATTTCGACAACCATATCTGGATATAAAATTGATATGATAGGCATAATAGTCATTGACGAAATGTCAAATTATATATAATGTGTCCGAATGAATATCTACCAATAAGATGATTGAATATCTCAGCAACACCACCAACAATGAAACAGTTTTCCAGTTCCTTCTCTGAACCTTTATCAAGCTTTGTGAACCACACCGAAAACTCATTTTACACGCCTTAGTAGACCTTCACGTTTGCTCCTTTGATTGCTCGACAAATGTCAAGGCTGTACTCAATCTCCCTCTAGATATTCTGTAACATCTGTGGCGTGACAGATTCTCAAGCAACGATTATTCTCTATCGAAAGTTCTCCAAGTCATGCATTCTAATTTGATACATAAGGGTCTTGATGTACTCCCATAGAAGAAAAAAAAGAGTCTAGAGGGGAAAAAATAAGATGACCTCGGGGCCCATTAGAATTGCTTTTTATCATAAGTGAGCCACCCCTCTACTTTCTTCTTATGTTCTCTGACAGTATGTCTGCAGTTGATACTTTTCGTATTGTAAATGTGCAGTCGCCGTAGTTCAGGCGGTAGCGCGTGTGACTACGAATCGGGCAACCCGGTTTCAAATCCCGACAAGGACGCTGGAGAGACTTCCCTTCACTTCCCCTATGCCTAGTGCTCTGAGGTGCACTCAACCTCCTATAAAATTCATTACCCGTGTCCTTTGTACTCCTGGACACCTTGGAAGGTAAAGGCATCGAGCGTGGGACTGACCATTCCACCTCACTTTGTACCGTATATCGAGAATATGTGAAGCGCTACCTCCACTTCCCCATTCTCTGTTTACGATGTGTGCGTATCGCACAGGGAATACCTCTACCTTTTATCTTTATTGGAAATTTAGAGTGAATAGTAAATGTGCATTTGCTTCTTTTGGAAACCATACAAAAAGAACTGAGGGTGGATAGAATGGCTGTGAAGGAAGTGAAGAGACCACTTTAAAAAAAAGTTATTTTTGTTTAACAAGCAACACTATTTCAAGTTGGCACTCAGATCTAGAACATATATACATATATAAAATCAGCATAAAACCTGAGTTTGTGTGTAAAAGATTAGGTGCCATTGGGCAGTGCTTGAAGAGAAATTGGCGATAAAATTTGCGTTTGTGATACATCACTTATGAATATCTGGCGCTAGTTTACACTCAGTGCCACACACTACGGTGATATCACTGACATCCACACATCATTATACCTATATCCATCCAGATGGCGACCCCGATACATTATTAAAATTAACTAGACTCTGTCAGACTATGTGCCCTGAATAACTTTACACACAGTCTTCGTGTACCATTCTACGGGTTCAACCCAATTCTATACTTGTATTATTGGGGTCACTGGTGACTATGAGTATAGATACTAGCAGCTATCAGTGTCATTTGACTGCCTGTTATCGTAGTCCGCGGCATTGAGTGTAAAATAGCTCCAGATATTCGTAAGTGGAGTATCACAAACAATGCTGTTCACAACTTTTACCACCAATTTCTCTTCAACCACTGACCAATGGCACCTAAACTTTTACACACAAACTCAGTTATGCTGATTTTAAATATGTATATATCTTCTAGATATATAGATAATGTTTTTTGTAAGATGTTACCATAGTTATCATAATCACTAGTTTGATTAAGCATTTCCATTGATGTGTTTAGGTATGTTCTTGGTGTATATATGGAGAAAAGTTAAATACCCGTGGAAACGTCCTGGACTTTAAATTGAATAAAAGCATGAGAACCATTTTTGTAACTTTTCTTACTTCATCTTAACTGTGTAAACAACCGTCCAAGTTGTTGTCTTTAATGTAACTCTTCAATTCTTACGGCACTTTTCTAATTCCCTAAGTTTTCTTCATCAATGAAACCCGCTTTGCTCACATAAATGTTACACCGCACCTAGTCACACCCATTCATTGGAAAAGATTTTTCATTGTCTTATTCGAGAAAACATTAGAAGAGTGGAATCTTAATTAAACTCCTAGCACATAAGAAACAAAAATGATCGCGTATAAATTTTCCGGATATATACACAAAGTTTGATACACGATCGCTCGATGATCCTTATAATCAAATTTGACTTCATTTCATAGTTTATCACTTAGATGATAGTCTTTCTGATGTGCAGGTTTAAGATAGATTATAGTTCTATTAGTAAAACAGTAAACTCAGCACTGTGGTCTAAAGGTCCGGACGGGATCGACACTGGGAGGATAAGCCAGTTTAGTCTCTGCTACCGGCTATCCTCACTGAGGTTTTCCAGGGCTTTCTTCAGTTTCACCAGGCGAATCTTGAGATTATATCTAGACTACGACTCTGCCCACTGTCTTCCCTATGCATTGCCGCGAAAGAGTGCTTGCAAAAACACGACGTTAGTCTGACTTTAGCCTGGATTGGAACAAATTTAATTATTTGCAATACAGCAACTCTGGCGAAGTGGTTCAGTTTTTCTTTCCTGTCAGGCACCACAATTTTACAGGTTGAACTCCAAAGCGGACATACAAGATACACCCATCTTTCGTAACGACAGGCGAATGTAAGCTAAATCTAACAACTCGGGTGTACCGGTACTTATTATATTCGATTGCTTACTGGGGATACGATTTTCGAATAATTCGAATGAGATATTGACTATATAATATAATGTTGAATTATACTAACGTAGATCCCTTCTACATATCTACACTTCAATTCGACAAATGCAGAATGATGGGATGTATTTTATACTTTTTTCCCCAATATCGTACCATATTAAGACGTTGAGAAAGCCAGCTCAGACGCTGGTAAAAGTCAAATTTCAATTCAAAGTAACTTATTGATGGCTTCTGAAACAAAATATAAGGTAAGAAGGAGTAGTTCTTTTGTTCCTGAACAGAGTAGGTATACCCGACCACGGCTATATACGTCATTACCACAATCCTCCATACAAACACACATTCACATAATCTTAACTTGATATTTACTAGAAGATAGAAACATTTCCTCATTTTTACTTCATAATGCAGTAATGTATACAAGATGGGAATAGAAGATCAAATGACATTTCTTTCTTTCTGAGAAACATTCTGTCAGTTGGTCCTTACTTAATATGTCTTCTAAACTTCACGATAAGGCCAGATATAACGGTAAATCATCTTCGTTGTATCTCATGTTATGATGTTATTGATTAATTTATTGCGTTCTGCTGGTCATTATATCGTACAAAGGTTTGTATGTGTATGGCATCAAAACCGGTATTTCTCTACGATTCTGAATTATTAGTACCCTTTACCATCATATTGATATCATCTGCCTTGAGTTAATCTCCTTTGTTCATTGTTAGATGGTAGATCATTAATGTAAAAAAAGAACCAATAGGAGACCCAAGAATCCAATGTTCGATTTGAAGCGGAAGATGGTTGGGATTTCCTCCTCTCTGCGAAAAT
The DNA here is from genome assembly GCA_022664845.1 of Lepisma saccharinum. NCBI lineage: Eukaryota > Metazoa > Arthropoda > Insecta > Zygentoma > Lepismatidae > Lepisma > Lepisma saccharinum. Next base: position 76,784 of record JAGDQP010000894.1, on the reverse strand, counting down.
CTTCCCTACTTCTGTTTTCCGAAATATCTCCCAAGCCTGTGATATAAACGGATTTAATATCATTGAGTGTTAAGTGCTTAGTACCTACATAAAATAATACTGGCTCGCACTAGCGGTAGGTTAGTTGCTTAGCAATTTACTATACGTAAGCTGTTTATTGCTACTCCTTTTGCTTAGCAAATGCTTCCTAACAGTTCCAAGAAGAAATAGTGTATCCTATGAAAATGAAACTTGGATTCAGTTCTTAATTTGTTAACTAAAGATATTCGTATGTTCAAATTATGTTAGAAGTAATACCTTATATGTATTGACATTAATGTTGAAAATATGCTATATTACATGTATTAATTAAAGTATAATTCATAATTTCTATTCAATTTTCTTCCAGCTATTTGTCGTGATGCTTCAATTGTACGTAAATTTCAAAAGAAATTGTATCAGGAACTGGAGATTATGTGTAGAAGCAGTGATGAATATTCAGAGCGTAAGTGTATTACTTGAATTTTCTATATAGAAATTCAAATAATGGAGAATATCATGTAGAAGTTTCTCAATTCTTTCCCTATTTTTATTGAATTATACTGTTGTTTTATCCAATCGTAAATTAGTTTTCGGGATTTGCAGTATTAACTTGAGAATTCATAATACGAGTTCCTTTCACTGCAATTATCTGACAAATTCTAATGTATGGGGATCCTAAATGAGGTAACAATTTAGTACAGAGATATAAACGTTACTGACTGTTACTTATACGTTATTTTTTCAAAATTATGTATATATATATATATTTAATATCTTAAATTGTATTATATCATTCTTTCGACCTATCCCAATAATCTTCGTCAGATACATTTTTACTAGTTGTGTTTAATTTTTTCGTTTCTCCTTCTAACCTCTTATATAATAAATAAATATTATGATGGTGTTTGAGTTGAAAGTCTGGTTTAATCCCCGTCCATTGAACGTGTAACCATGAAGAAAAATATCGAAGGGCATATGATTAGAAACTTACATTGATTGACAAAGTCTACGTAATAATTTTGCGTGTACGGTAAATCTCGCTCAATTCTAATCACGCAATTACTGTAATTGGGCGATTTCTACTATGTTCAGATACTGTGGTTTCCATGAATTCTGCTAGTGAATGATGGATATTCTTTTCCTTTTTCTGGTAAAAAATTCAGCATTATAAAAAAGAAACAAACAAGAACATTCACGAAGCATCCTCTTTCTGTTCAAACTATTTTATTCACAAAATGAAGGTTATATTGTTAAAAACAGCCATATTGATGAGTCAAATTAAAACATAACTTTCGAGATTCAACGTTGCATTATGAAAGTATTAATTGACCATTTAAATCAGTGGCTTAATTCGAAATCGCGTTAGTTGTCCACATTCGTAGGGTTTGTTCAACCAGGTATGTGTACTTTGTAGGTAAGTAAAAGCAGAAATGTGACAACGGATGTAAGGTAAGAGTCTCAATTTTGTACAAGCTCAGCACGGTTGCATGTTTCTGTTACAAGCATATGTTACAATCTGCGATCACTTGTCTTTCTTACCATGCAGTAAATTATTAAAATATCTACTTTATGTAAACAATAATTATTTTGCAATGTTATCTTCGTGTCCTTGACCTTACCCTACATTGTTATTCAGCTATTATTTATTTTATATGGGTTATTCTATTTCTTTTTTACTTACGATTAATCTTTAGGTAAATGTGTACACACACATTTCCATAAAGGATTGTCAGATTATAAATTATTTTTGTTCCATTCACTATATATATAATCAATAATTTATATTTCTTTTCACAACATATATGCATCAGACTATTCGTAGTTTTCACTTTAAGTTCGTTCCATATAATAATTTCAATACAATTTTACATGAGAATTCTTCTAAAATTCACTGCGTTGTTTGAAACTCCTAGTTTTTTGTAGTTTTAACACTCTATTCTTATTAATCTTAATTTTTCTTCTTCTTTTATTAGGCTAGTCCTTTCATCTCATAGCATATTAACCCATTGTTTAACTATTTACTTAATTTCTACCCTAACTGTTACCGCCCATAAAATTAACCTTATCTTATCTTATCTTACCTTAACAGCTTTATCCCCGCATCCTTAAATAAGATATATTTATTTTAAACAATGGGTTAATGCACAATATTTTACATGTACAGAGGTTTAAAACTACACATTGTTTTCACATTTACCGGGCTCTTTCATTTAATAAAGTCAAACCCTGATGCTTCTAAGGTCAGCTTTGTTTTATGTATAAAAGCAAAGGTATTGCTACTTGTGTTATCTATATTAGACATGATACTGTCACTATTATTTTCTGATATCACTTCCTATCCTGTTACCTTGTAGCACAAAATGTGGTTAGGCATGTAGTCTAATGGTTAAATACACCGGATGGCAACTGAACGGCCTGGGTTCGAACCCCAATCACGGCAGCGATCAGTTTTTGTTTTAGTGTATTTTTTCAACAGATACCGTACACAAAACCTTAGATTATCCCAGACAACAAGGAAAATTTTCATTAAAAAAATATCTGGCAGCAAATTAAAAAATGTTCATCAAAATTGTTTTGGTAAATGTGACAGCCTCCTTAAATCTGCAGTGAATCTCGTAGCTACTATTTGGAAATGTGCAACTTTCTTGCTTTGTAATATTATATTTACACTTGGACAGGGTTCTAGTAATGATATTTTGTAATCGGAACGTTAAGTGAACTCAGGCGAGATTGCGGAAGATGTTTTTTTCCTTTCTTGGCGGCTATTTAATCACGGGATTTACTAGTCTGAACTACGACCTTGTACCAACTGGAACACAGTGGCAAGAGATTACTACCAAAAATGATCTATGTCTTACAATACTCAATAGTGGATGCCTTGGATATGAACACTGACGATACTGACGGATGGCACAAAATAGAATTGATAGCACACGTTTATACTTACCATAATTCACTAACTTTATTGCGCGATCGAAATAAAACGAAACAACGAAAGTAACAATGATACAAGAATCATTACGAACAAACCGATATCTACGCAAGGCACACTAGAATAGAACTTATAATTAAGTTGTCATCACACATTTATGTATACAAACAGTTTCAAGTGTACCAAAACCACTTTTCTATCTGGGATCCCATTCTTTTGTTATTAACGTAATTTCTATTTTAATTTCGTTTATGAGGTTCAGTTTAGCCACCGCTGTCAATTAGATTTGCTTGCTGACAAGTAAGGTTAAAAAGTGTTACACTACTTGCACACTGAAAAGAACGAAAAAATATTTTTGTGTGCACTTGTCCAAACCGGTGCACACACTCAACTGTACCTTTAAACTCAGTCACGTCTTGAGTAAAGTCAAAAACGTTCCGCTTAATCATCTAGTAGGCTATACCTAGGTAGTTAGACACACTTTGAACAGTAAGATGTTCCTGTGGAGGGAACAAAGGCAAGTTGGAACTGCATTGGTGCACGTTGTATCTCTTGATGAGGTAACAAAAACAATAAGTTACTCCTTCACCTCACGAGTTCTTCAGCCTTCAGTCGGACCCTCTTTCCTCGTCTTTGCTTACCCTTGTGTTCACTGATGACAGTGAATTCAACTGGTATGAAGTTTTATAGCGAGTATTTTTGTTTTGTAAGAAGTATGATAATGACGTCATTGTTTGATTGATTTGTAAATCGAATTCCTCTCGTTGCTTGCAAATCTATCTTGATTTCGTTTGTCCCGTTCATAGTTTGTGCAAATACTTTCTATGTTTAACTACAATAATCGTCAAATAGTTTCGAATAGATATTGTTCAAGACCATGCATCCTACTCGAAATGCTATTCGTGTAATTGAATGGCAAGTTGCATACCGTGATAAAATATCAACTCGATCCTGGTGTAACTTGATTTTTATTGTAAAGTTTTACGTTCATTTATTCGAAATTCTCGTCATGCATTGAAAAAAATAAGGTTCGTCTGTCACTAAGAAATATCAATGAATTATAATTTGTAGGAACGTTTGAACTATTTTATTAACTATGGTATTTTGAATTCCTGATCATATTATGTTCTTACTTCTTTTCATCCTTCTCTCTCTCTCTCTCTCTCTCTCTCTCTCTGTCTATCTCTTTACTATTTCTATTAATGCTTTTCCGTTCTCAATCTCTGTCTGTCATTATTGATTGCGAGTAAATTCACAATAATGAGTATAGTTACTCTTGATATCAATGATATTACGAAACCAATTAGATACAGCTTTTGTAATTATAAATATTTTTAATTTGCAGAATGTCTACAAGAATACCAAGAAATACTTAAAGAAGCTGTAACGGAAATTTGTTCCCAATATGCTAACGAATTAGAAAGTAGTGGAGGTTGGTATTTTTATAGTCGTATACATTTGAAGATACTCAGTTATACGTATATTACAATCTTTCTTAAGTTGATTTCTTAAGATTTATTTTTCTGTTATTTACCTTTTGGTCTTTTATACGATTGTGTAACTGAAAATGAAATTAATTTACGATAGCACTTACATTAGCAAATTATCATATTTTGTCACAATTGTCACCGCTTAGGAGTGTTATGCCGAGTACAGAAAAGCTCCTCTCAATATATATATATATATATATATATAATATTATGTAGTAAATTCAGTGTGATATGGCCATATTTATGGAAATGTGTCATAGTTGAACTTATAAATTCTACTCTTTCATGTGGTAGTTGTGCTAAGTAGTATACTTATGATCAAGGAGTGAAATAGCTATATTTCTATCTGAATGATATTATGGTAATGACAAACACAATGAATCGTACCTAAATGTAACGAAGATAACGTCTACAAGCACTTCTCCGCATTGTTGTAAGTGAAAAATAGAATATTTAAGTTAAATTTATTCTAGTTTATTTCTGTTGTATATCGTCACCTTGGAACCAGAAGGTACTATATTATGTTCACCTTCTTTTTTGTAGCAAAATGGAGTTAGCACTGCAGTCAGACCTTGACATCAACCCTAAAAATAATATCTCACAAAACTACCTCTAAGTGATTAGAAAAGTTAGAAACGTAATTAATTTATACAGAGTTTAAATGGAACTTCAAACTTTAAAACTGGCGTGAGCCAGAGTTGCCTAAATGTCTTAAAATTAAATTAAAATTTAAAACTTTTTTTTTTACTCAAAAGTAGCAAAAGTGGATAGTACCTTCTGGTTTATTTTCTATTTTATTTATATTTATATCTAGTTTCTAGTGTAGTTTATTTCTATTGTATATTTTTCTTCTGTATGTATCTACGGTTTCTCCACCGTCATACTCTCCTAAATTTAGCTTCCCGTCAGCTAGGAATAATAGTCAGTGTTGCTGAAATTCGCTCATTCTTCTCAAGAGTTGACTTATTATCTATGAAAATCATACATTAATCGCACGCTAATTATTACAACCATTACTATTGAGTACTATGTGAACAATTACTACAATGTTGCTGATTTATTGATTTGAAAATGTGTACAAACTTTGTAAAATATCTCTGAAATAGCTTTCTATCAAATTGACGAAAAAGTGCTTAATACCTCAAAATTTTGATGGATTTTTCTGATGCCTCCCGAAAGATAATCCCATAATTAATGTACAGGTAGGTAGTAGAAGAATACAAAGAAACAATAGTCTTATCTTAATTGCCTATCTCAGTCCATGACTAACGAGCAGTTAATGTAAGCTGAAGAATCTTTTTTCTTTAATATTGTTTTAATGCGTGTTTAATAAATATTGTAAAGTGCTAACAATGGTTATGCCATATTTTATTCATTAATTTTAGTTTTCGGAATTTGTATTCTATAAAAGCAAATAAATCGCGTTCAAGTTTCCCTTGTAAGGATGTATGGAGTCACAAAGAAAACGATGTTCCAACACACATCTTTACGGAGAAGCTTTTCTCTCTCATTTCAAGGTAAATTAATGCATGTCCTTCAGTGAGAACTTCCGTTCGTCCTTGCATTATTACTCCGGTACTGTCGTCAAAAGCCTAGGTAAAGATATCACCTCCATGCGCCAAGCTACAAGCACATTTTTCATAAGTTACCTTATAAGAAAAGTAATAATTCGATCCCTGTCGCTCAGTCTCAGCCTTGCTCAGTCTCAGTTCCGATCAGCGCTAACTCTATCATCTGGAATTAGGAAGAAGAAGCCCAAGACAAGCAGCATTACTTGTCCAGTAGCAGCTACACCAAGGACATATTGCCACGTTCTTCTTATCTGGAGTTCTACCTCAGTCAGGTATGATGTGAAGAAATTATAAGTTTTCCTTTTTCTGTATTTTGGGTCTGACTAGGCTATGTGACGCACTCCCAAATTACAATGCTTATTATGACGACTAGTATAACTTTACTTTGACTTGTGCAATCGCGGATAATGTATGTGTTCGCGTTTCCGTACATCATTCCTCAAAAACATGACTGCGGATAAAATGTATATGTTCGAATTCTCATTGTTACCATTTTGAACCTAATTCGTTTTAGATATTTGCCCCATGAACTTCAAAGGTTCTGACTATAAATTAGACATAAAATATTCCCTCTCGCATGCCAAATAACGCCCCATGAACAGTCGCTCTACATGATTTCACATGGAATTTTACACCCAAACAATAACCAATTCTCGTGACGTCCACAATATGGGAGGGCCAGTTGAAGGTGAGCCAAGGCGATTATTTCGTAAAACACTTTTTTGTGTTGTTTTTTAAGTCTTTTACAACATTGTAGCATTCGTCAAAGTAACTAATAGTTTGACAAATGCCACGGTACCGAAAGTGATTTCTTTTAAAAACATAGAAGTATTATTTTTTGAAATAATCGCTTTGGCTCACATTAAGTTGACTCCCCTATATATACAGAGTGATTCTCTTGCTAGAAGCCCCAAACAATTGTCTATAAAAAAATATTATATTATTGAGATAATGGATTGGAAATTTATATACGCTTACCTTCAACGATGCAAAACAGGATCAGCTTATAATCGATGCTAAAAATAGTTTCCTTCCACAGCTAAGCACACTTCGATTTGTTTCTCTAAATTCTGGAATACTTTTCTCAAAGTGTTGACGTTAACGGCTTGAATCTCTTGGTGTAAAGCGTCTTTGCGTTGTTCGATTGTGTGGGGTTTATTTTTGTACACTTTGACCTTCAATAGGCACCCATGAAACAAGTCGGCAGGTTTTAGATCGGGAGATCTGGTTAGCAAAGCTTTTTTAGATGATTCTGTTAGCAAAGCCTTTTTTTATATATATATATATATAATTCTGTTTGACTGTGTACATTGTTACTCATGCGACATTCGACTCACAATTGTCGAGATCAGGACGAGGAAAATAAGGCAAATGCAAGTCACTGGACGAGACCATTACATTCGCAGGCCTACCTGCTGTTCAGCATCGTTGACAGAATGTGCATATAATTTTTCACGCCATTTTCTCAACAGCAAACACTTCTATATGCAGAAGTTTGGGGCCTCTAGCGAGAAAATCACACTGTATATATTTGCTTAATGTACAAACAAGGCGAAACTTAAGACTGATGTTCGATTCCTTACAGCTGAATGATCAATTTTTATACGCATTTTGTTTTCACTTTTAAATTGTGCTTTCGATTGACAAGAAGAGAAAGATAGAGCTGTTATTGTATAATCGTCAAATAAATTGTAAGGAGTTGAATTGTAGTAACGTTGGCTCCCGTGCTCATAATCAGGATTCAGGATAGAGGTCAAAGGTGAACAGCTACAAATAACCAGTGTTTTCTGTATTTTAAAGATACACAAGAAAGAACATGCAAGTACAATATAGTACGTTGAATATTATATTCTTAATTTCTTAAGATTTTTTCATATTACTTTATCGTATTTTACAAATGCAGAACTATAGGTAATATTCAGAACTATATTGATTTTATTTCTGTCTGTTGTATTGAAAGACGAAACAAAGAATTACTCTTTATGTGCCCTAAATAAATTTACGTCTTGAGTGCGAAATGTAGTGCTATGTGAATATTACCTGCTTATACACACCATTTTTATTGTACAGTTCCAGCCAGCATTGAAACACTACATCAACTTCAGAGAACATTAAGCAAAACTGCGAGAGACTTTTGTGAGCTTGTTTCTGCTAAAATGATAGCGTCTGGTGGTGAGTAACTAATCATTTCTTTTGTCTGGACCTTTATTTGTCCTTCCTTACATAGAATTTTTTTCTTATAAATTTGTCAAATTTCTTTTTTGTAAATAGAATTTTTACTCGATATCAGGTATCTATGTTGGGTACAGGAATTGTGATATACAGTATAAGGTTTGCAGCAGTATGCGTCATGTACACGTTTATATTTTTATTCAAATAGTTTTGCTTTTACAACACTAGGTGCATGTTAGTAATGTATCTTGAAGGTACGTGTCATATATGTAATATTTTACAGCCTTGTGGATACGTAAATATGTAGTACAAGATGAAAAGTTACATTTTTTTACAACTTTAAATTCAATAAAGTAAAAAAGAGTAAAACTCAAGAAGACATTGTTCTTTCTAATCACAGCTTGTTTCACTCTGTTGCTTTAAAAAATGAAAAGAATATAACCTAGTATTTCGTTGAGTGTACTACACTACGTCGCGTGATTAAAAGTTAAAAGGTAAATATCGCTCACTCACAGAGAAAGCATGAAGAGGAATGTGTTCGGGAGTATGGCGATATAAAGATTTTCATTTTATTTATTAACCCTGGACGAAATCTTCTGGATTTTTCGAAATATTATGGATTATTGTCTTTTGACGTGTCCTATGTGACTTTTATTCTTTATGTTTTATTTTACGCAAAATAAGGACACGTTATGTGATCAAAATGGACATTTAAATTCAGTACTTAGAGGAACAACTTTCATTGTAGGCAGTTTTAGCTGCTGTTGTATGCTGGTGCAACATATGCAGCTGAATACTAGGGAACAATGGTAAGAATAGTCATGATATTAAGTTTTTATCTCACTCTTAGCATTGATTTAGTCCGTTCTGGCATGGAATCATCCAATTCTTGTTTGTAATATGGGACAATTAAGAATGGATAGAATTCATGAGCCTTTTCTGTTTTATTATTATTATTATTAGCCAAAATATCAAATTATTCCGGATATTGTCAACTTTGTTCTTTTTCGCTCAAAAATGACAAGTGAGGTAAACAAGTGTAAAATGGTATCTCCGTCAGTGTCACTTCCTACCGATAATATCACCAGTCTTTTGTAGGATTGAAAGAATCCTTACCCCTGCACAAAACTTGTAAGCTTTTTAGAAAAAAAAGTATAAGTTTCTCATGTTCTATTAGTTGACACTTGAAAGTGTTGCTACTAGTTCAGGGATTGGGGTGTGAAGCCAAAGTGTAAGTAGAGTTTTGCAGGGTATATATATCGATTTTTAACAGTAAAAATTTTTAAGTTTGGTGTGTGTGCTTGACGGTTTGGAGGGATGACGCTCCTATTAAGGGAAGGGTCTGGCAGAATATCTGCATCAGTTACGTAAATGAGTTTCGTGCAGAAATGTACAGGTTGTAAAATAAACCTTTTTTTTCCTACTCTGGCAACACTTTTTACAACCGTGCGAGACTGATGATTGATGTTTCTTGGGTAATACCTTAAACATTTCTCAATGTATGGGCTACATTTCAGCGCAAGAACGATGTGCTTTAGTTAATTGTTACATTCTATAAAACAGCGGATTACGTAACTTTTGGGACACTTGGCTTTGCACTGGCATTTATTTAGATATGCTTCAAAACTTTCTTGTACCTGAGCTTTTTTATATAGTATTATCGAAACCTTTTGTATAGTATTATCGAAATCATGGTACTCACCTCAGTTTGTTCATTTATTTGGAAAAGGTTTATTTCTGTATTCTTGAACAGTTCTCACGTTATGAGATGATGCCCTATTCTGAGAAAGTTGAGGCTATAGAAACTTTCTGAAGAATATCCAATAAATATAAAATCAATATTTTTAAGAAAAAGGTAAAACTTTTAGAATACAACTGTATAAAAATATGCACATGTTATTCACATTAACAGTCTCTTGAAATTATCTTTTCTTTAACCGAAATATGTAGTGTCTTAATCAATATAATAAACATACATGCGCTGTTAGTGTAAACTATAATAAATTTATGTGCACTTACGTAGTTGCGATGCTTCCTAAGGTATTGCTCAGTAATGTGTCTTCGATGAATAAACTTATGTGTTGACCACAGAAAAATACACAAAGACAACATAAAGAAGGTAGAATTAAGAAATGGGAGTAGAAATAAATTCTAAAATCTAAAAAGATGTCGTTATTTTAGGTGTTAGAATATTTCTACTTCTGTTCCTTAACATTACTTTCATTTGATGGATTGGTAAATGGGTTAATGACTTGAGGACAAAAGATTACATTCTGAAATTTATTCATCTATGGAATGTTAATTAGAAATAGGATACCTGTGTGTGTACATTGTTGTTAACTGTCGTTAAAGAAAGATTATATGCATAATGTTTGTTTTAAAATGCATGTCGTTACGTGATTTTGTATTTACTGGTCATCTGATATTATAGTAGAATTTTTGTTGCAATGTCAGATTGCAGAATATGTCATGTGAGTTAAACCAAATCTATCGAATAAAAGTTAGTATCACAAATTACATGTGAAGTAGGGTATGTTGTCAAGACTAACCTACACTAACGAAACCTAAGTTTGTGTTGCTGATGTGTGAATCACAGGAACAGTTGGTCGTCTTTAATAAATAACACATACTTTTAATAATATATTTTGATTAGACAAGATGTAGGAACTAGTACTACAATATGTTCGTTGAACTTCATATATATCCCTGGAAGTACAACTAAACCTATCATTGAAGATCAAAAAAGATCATTAGAGTAATTTGTAATGTGAATAACAAAACATCCTGAAAACCTTTATTTCAAATACTTGGTTTATTAACAGTGCCATCTATACATGTTTTGGAATGTTTCATCACAGCCACTTAACAAGGCACAGAACAGATGTAAGAATTAGCCAATGTAATTTAAGTACAACTACAAACAGTTTTGTTGAGTTGAGTAAAAAAACTATTTAATAATCTTCCTAAGAAGATCAAAAACCTAGAAATAGCAAAATTTAAAAATACTATGAAGAAAAAGTTAACTGTTATGGCTGTTTATAATGTAGACGAATGTTTTGAAAATAGCTCTAAAATCTGAATGGAACAACCTATACTCTAAAATGACGATGCCATACATTGTACGCAAATATATTCATGTTCCGGCAATAAAAGAATTTGAATTTGAATTTGCAGTTGTTTGCAAATCACCTCAAGGTAATAATTAGAATTAAGCATGCTATAGAGATGAAACTGCATAGATATATTATATGACATTTCAACAAGTGGGGACGAGCATTAATGGAAAATGACGTTAACTAACAAATATCCTGTCTCCAACTTTCGATTCAATAAGGGACAAGATAGAATTGTGTTTGGAATTCTTGAAAACAGCAAAGCGTCCAATTTGACAGCAATACATTTTTAAAAAACTACAGATTCAAGTGAGTTCTCAAAAGGTTGCTGATTTAACATTAACACAATTAGAAGAGGTTCTGACAAAATTATTTCATACCTTAACAAGTTACAGAACAGAAAGATTTCACTGTCAAGCTGATGTGTGACTAATATGAACAGTTAGCTGTCTTTAATAAATGTTCGACACATACTTTTAATCATCTGTTTTGATTAGGCAAGATATAGGAAGTAGCACTACAATTTGTTGGATGAACTTTAGATATCTCCCTGGTAGTACAACTGAACCTTTCAGTGAAGATACTATAGTTTGCTAGTCACCTCAAGTTAATTATTATAATTACACGTGCAATATAGACAAAATTTCACAAGATAAAGTGTACAACATTTTAACCCATTTTGTTGTCTTTATGTGGTTTACTGCGCTCAAGACAAAAGTGTTCGTTGAAACGTTAGATTTCTAGAAATAATACTGCACAAGAAATACTTCCGGAGGATCCGCAATGACAAATGTACACATATTAATCAGTGACAACAATTGCGCAAAATGTCTGTTTTAAACTATTTTATTTGTTAAATAACTAAATCATCTTTAATCTGATTTTTATTCATTTTTCGTACAGATTCAGCGTCCACAGAGCCATTGTGTGATTTCCATAAAGACATATCTGAAGAAATCAGAAATATATATCAGGAATTCGCTTTGGAGATGGAACTTGCTGAAGGTAAATATAATATTTTCTTCGATAACGTTTACAAAAGTGAATAACAACAGAACAAATATAAATCTTAATCACAAATGAAGACTCGAAGTAAATAAGGCTCAGAGTGCCAGTTTTTTCAACTTACGAGAAAAAAACTGTTTTTAAAATTTAATTTCTATATAAAACAACACGTCTTACCATTTACAATCACCCAATAGAAGGACTAAGCAATGTGTTTGGACTTTAATTTTTCTATATTTTATAGATCTAGCAACATATATTGTTATTCTTGTAAAAACTAAGATGTCTTATTTATTTCAAGTCTTAAATTAAAATAAGGAGAAATATTGCAGATACTAGAAATGGTCCTCTGTATTGGGGCAGAAACTTTTATATTGAACTAGGTGATTGGTCCTACCATAGATTTGAGGTCCATAAAATATGTTGCAACACTAAAAGTTGCATTACTTTGACATAAATTTCATCCCCTGTGGAGTCGACTTTTAATATTGTCATCAGTTTTTCTTTGTCTTAAGGAACACGCTTCATAAATTTAAAGTTTGTAAGTTTAACAGTTTTCGACTTCTTATATTCCTTTTCTTAAGAGGTTTTCACTCCCTCCCCCTGGGAGTGTCGAATTGAAAAGTTAATATAGCCGTTACTAATGTATTAAAACTAAGACTGTTCGTACCAAATATCATGTTTCAAGCTTAAGCGGTTTCCGAGTTTCACCCCACTCCACCCTGTTTCAATACCGGAGTTAATCCTTTTAAGTGCTAAGAAACATATGTGCGGAATTTTCTTCGAATTTTCAGATATTAGGGTTCGAGTAGTCATCACAAGTTGTGCATTGGTACGAAATAAAGCTATGCCAAATATGTTGGTCCTAAAACAATATTTTACCGGGACCCTTTACCCCTAAAAGGCCCAATCATTTTTTGAAAAACAAGGACTAAAAATATTATACCAATTTCCACATTTTAGGGTTCGAGTAGGTATGAAAAGTTGTACATTGGTACTAAATTTAGCCATGTTAAATGTGTCCCTCTTTGGCCGTTTTCAAACACAAAATTTCTCGGGCTCCGGAGCCCGGCTAAATATTTTTTGATCCGGCTGTGTTTCGGCAAACAAACATAACATAACATTCTACAACTTTTGCGTGCTACTCAAACTCAAATTTCTTTTCTTTTTCTTTTTTGAAAAAAAAAAGATCATTTTCGTCCCACCTAATTTTATTTTTACAGTTGAATTTGAGCAAGTTACAAAAGTTGTAGAATGTATGTTATACTTCTTCGCCAAAACAAATCCGGAGCAAAAAATATTTAGCCGAAGAAAATGTCAACTTTGAAAAGGACCAAAAACGGTCGATTTTTTTTTTTTTTTTTTTACTTTGAGTTAGAGTAGCGTGCAAAACTTGTAGAATGTTACGTTATGTTTGTTCGCCAAAACATGGATCAAAAAATATTCAGCGGGTTCTGGAACCCGAGAAAATTTTTGTTTGAAAACGGCCAAAAAGGGGCCACATTTGACTTGGCTAAATTTCGTACGAATGCACAACTTTTCGTAACTACACGAACCCCAACATGTGGAAACTGGTATCATATTTTTATTCCCTGTTTTTCAAGAAACAATTGGGCCTTTTTGGGGTACAGGGGACCGGTTAAATATTTTTTCAGGACCGCCATATTTGGCATTGCTTTATTTCGTACCAATGCACAACTTTTGATTACCATATATTAAAAAAAAAAAAAAAAAAAATCAGCCTACCCTAATACTTACATTGGAGAATACTAAACAGGTGTGCAGGAACCTCACAAACACAATAGAAAAGCGGCAACGTTTCGCAAAAGCGTTTTCACATGGTACGAGAGAAAATGGACAGAGCGGGATGGTACAAGACTAATGTTAAGGAGACGCTAGGTTGCCAACTGCTGCTGGGTCACAGTGTGGCCAGATCATGGAGGCGGGAAAATTACTAGATGGGTCGGAGAAAACACTAAGTGGAGGAAGAAGTGCGGAGGTGGCTAGGAGTAGGTAAGGGGCTTTTAAAAGGAATAAACGGTAAAGAATCAGAGAGGAGGGGATAATAATAATAATAACAAAGATGAATTGGAAAGGGAGAATAAAGAAACAATCTAGAAAAATAGAATAAAAGTGCAACTAGAGACGAAACGAAGAAGAAGAAACTGCGCTGCAGGGAGTTACATGCAGTTGAGACTGGGTTCATGGTTGGCGGAAAAGATAAAGATGTACGTCTTCTTCCATCTCTTTCTAACTGTGCCAGGTGAGTCAGGGTTTAGAATTTTGAGGATTCTGACTCGAAAGGTTTGCTCAAAGGTGCAGCCGTGATAAGAAATGTGTTCAGGTATGGGGAGGTGCGGAAGTTCTGATTTGAAGTAGTAGCGATGGTTGTTGATGCGGATTGTAAGAGGAGTTTTGGCTTCGTCAACGTAGAAGGCGGAACATAGGTTATAGGGTAGGAGATAAGTGAGGTTGGAAGATATGCAACTGCTACAGTGTCGGAAGGAGTACATGTTGTGAGTGATAGGATGTTCGAAGGTCAGGCTGGGATAATAAATAGAACAGGTTCTGCAGCGGGGTCTATTGTATATGCCAGGTTTGCGGGAGGGGGCGGGATTCGTCCAGTTCTGATGAGAATCGTGTTGAGATTCGGAGGTCTGCGGTAGACTAATTTGGTACACGACGGGAAAACTCTTCAGTTTCAGGTGACGCAGTGAGTATGAGGTGTGCCCGTTTGGGGAGCTTTTGGAAGGCCTGAAGGCTGGGGTGGTACTGGGTGAGAAGATTGGGAGCGTAAGGAGCTTCACGGGGAGGTCGGTTGGAGTTAGGGTGATTTCTGGCACGGTCCAGTTGTTTACGGATGAAGTGTTTGGAATATCCACGGTCAGTGAGAGCTGAAGAGAGGTTACTGAAATAATTTTGGAGCAAGTCATCAGAGGAACAGATGCGGGAGCCCCAGACAGCAAGAGCGTATGGAAGAGAGCGTTTGGTATGGTATGGATGGGAGCTGTTGAAATGGAGATACTGCATACTGTTGGTAGATTTGATGTGAACGCCTGTCTCAAGTCGACTGTTCTTGAGCCAGACGTTCATATCAAGGAAAGTTATGTATTCCCTAGAGAAGGACCTAGTGAATTTGACAGGAAATGTGCATTTGAGGTTTCGCAGAAATATTTCCAGTGACTCTTGTCCGTGGGCCCTGATCAAGAAAATATTATCGATATAGCGAAGTCAAGTGAAAGGTTTGAGAGGTGTGGAGTTGAGGTATTGGGTCTCCAGGCGTCACATGAAAAGATTGGTGTATGAAGGGGGCATGCGAGTGCCTATGGCTGTGCCTTTGATTTTCAGGAAATTGTGGTTCTCAAAGGTGAAGTTGTTCATGGTGAGGGAAAACTGGGCTAGCTGAAGAAGAAATGTTGTGCTGGGTTTACGAGGATTGGGGCGTGTGTCGAGAAAGTGTTCAAGGGCAGCGAGACCATGGGTGTGGGGAATGTTGGTATATAGTGATATCACCTCAACTGTAACTAAGTTGGTGTCGGGTGGAAGAGGATCAGAGGTAGAATGTATTGTGGAGAGGAAGTGGTTGGTATACTTGACGTAGGATGGGAGAACCTGGACAAAAGGTTGGAGATGGTGGTCAAGGAAGGCGGAGATTCTTTCAGTGAGCGAGCCAATGCTAGAAACGATGAACTTGCCGGGTTTATGGGTTTGGGAAGTAGGTAAAATTTAGGAGTTTTGGTGCGATGGAGTGTAGAGACAATGGAACGCGACAGCCCCTCATGGGGTCGTTGCGCTTGGAGGTAGGTGCGGATTTGATGGGATCATCCTCGAGGGGATGGTAAAAGGTATGGGGTGACCATACATCCCGTTTTCGCCAGGACAGTCCCGTTTTTTCACACTGTTCCGCCCGTCCCGTCGGTTTCAAGCAAAAAGGACATTTGACCCGTTTTCCCACGGAATTATTATTATTATATCATCTGCACAGTCTTGATTGTTTTCTCCAAATTAATTTATTCTGGCAATACAACGATGACTTATCCGGCTTTAGTACGAAGACTAGTTTTCAAACTCATTCATTGATGAAGAAAAGGGGATTTTAAACTAATAAAATCGTGCCATGACAACTTCATTAAAGACCAAAACGCCGACAGGAGAGAAAAAGAAAGAGACCAACATAATAAACGTTTTAACAATGGTGCAGAAAATTATGCTGAACTCAGTGATTGTATATTTTTCCTTTAACTTAAAACGTGTCGAAGGAACTAAATCAGTCTTTGTTTTTAATAAGGCGATGTGAAAGGACTGATTATGTCTTAGAAACATATGTTTAACGAGAATTTGCAAAAAGAACAGATTTTTTTTTTAAATTATACTTCGCAAATAAATCGAGAATCAAGCGTCAAGTATGTGTAATGAGTTTTTCACTAGAATGAAAACTAAGGCGTCGAGAAAGAGTTCCTCTAACATCACCTAATCTTTTGAGAGCCCTGGAGGAGATACCAATCATTCAGTTATGCATAGTTTTCGTTCAAATAACTGCACATCGAAATTGATAAAGACACTTTATAATCCTAAATATATTCTGTTTCAATGTCGAAATGAAACTGATATAACGTCTACAGGCTACAGTGTTTTCTTCTGTGTTTAAATAATGTTTGCTCGTTTCTATTGTGACTAATTACACATGCCATTCTAGATCTGTTTTCGATTAGTATTACGCATAATCAACAGCATCCAAAAACGTTATAAGTAGGAATTGATACTGTAAATATTTAAGTGTCCCGTTTTAAGCACAAAATATTATGGTCACCCTAAAAAAGTAGGATCGGAAAGTTGTTTGACCACACTGTTACAGAGCAGTAGTCGGAAACATGACCTCTCCTTAACACTAGTCCCGTACCATCCCGCTCTGTCAATTTTCTTTTCTACCTATGAAAACGCTCTTGCGAAACATTGCCACTTTTCTATTGTGTTTGTAAAGTTCATGTACACCTGTCTTAGTATTCTCCAATGTAAGTATCCTTTTTTATACTTTTTTACCACCTTTTATATATATAAATATATCAGATAATTCGTATTAGTTTTTACATTAACAGTTTCATACTACTACTATTACAACAACTAGTTTTGAGGCGTTAGGCGAGCGTCTCCAAGCTCACGAGCTCGAATCCCGCTTGAGACATGGATGTTTGTGTATTATAATGAGTATTGCGCTCATATAATCGTGATGGGTCAAGTAAGCCAAATGGCCCATACAAAATAAAGTTTACCAAAGGTATTTTTACAACTACTACAACTACTATTGCTGCTACTATTGATACTGACACTACAACTATACTGTTACTATTATGCTGCTACTACTATCACTACTGTTACAAAACTACTACAACTACTATTACTATTATTGCTACTACTACTCACGCAACTATTACTAGTGCTAATATTACTACTCTTACAACAACTATTACGTCTACTACTTTTATTATGTTTTTAAACATTAAATCTAAATATTTTTGTTTTGCAACAATTGAATTGAATTTTTTAATTCTATACTATTTATTTAATTTACATTATTGTTTAAAATTAAAAATTGTAACAATTTTATTTCGCCTCCCTGAAACCAGAAGGTACTATGTCCCCTTTTTGACAAAATGAAGTTAACACTGCAGTCAAAGACCTTGTACTGAAGGGCATCAAACCCAAAAATAATATCCCATAAAACGACCTACAAGTGGCTTGAAATGAAATGAATTTATACAGACTTTAAATGGAACTTCGAACTTTAAAACTGATTTTTCTCAAAAGTAGCAAAAGTGGACATAGTACCTGCTGGTTCCAAAGTGACGATTTATTTAATTGATATTAGCCATAAATT
The DNA here is from genome assembly GCA_022664845.1 of Lepisma saccharinum. NCBI lineage: Eukaryota > Metazoa > Arthropoda > Insecta > Zygentoma > Lepismatidae > Lepisma > Lepisma saccharinum. The sequence goes on along the minus strand of JAGDQP010000894.1, from coordinate 58,605 downwards.
GAATATTTATTGGGGTGTTTTGGGGGTACATAAGGGGATATTTGTAAATTTTAGATTTTTCACGAAAGTTCTACATGGTCACGAATCTTCATGCCATTTTTTTTTAAAGGTAGGTACAAAATAGAATCATTTTCTCTGTGGTTTTCTTCATCCGTGACGTTGAAGAAGTATTTAAGAACAGGTTGGCAACATGAGAATCAGTTGTTATGCACACAACTATTTTCATACCTTTGGAAATAGTTTGTTTGTTTAGTCAAGTGACTGTTATTTTTATTAATGTGTTTTTACTTTCTGTATAACTCAATTTGTATCACGTGGTCTCTCTTGTGTGTTCAAAGATGGCCTAAAATTATTCTCAGTGCTGATGATTAATGCATAACTATAAATACGAAGTAACACAATAAATCCATTTACCAAATATGTCCTCATTTTGTTTACTTCCATAATGATATCCATGGATACAATAAGAAAGTCCATATGCTCCAAGTGTAACTATTAGTATGCAATACATAACTTTAAGAACAGTTATGCACGTATGATACAATCTTCAAGTTTCTTCATACATATCTTAGTCCACAACTTTACTCAAATATATTTGTCAGCAATTATATGCATTCCTTTCCAACTTACTCATATTGAAGTATCTAGTACATCTTGCCAAAATGCATCTTAACTCATAAATCATATTAGTTGCAATTCCAACATTAGTGTTATATCATATTTCCTCTAAACATAAAGTATGGCTGAGCTCACAACTAACAATCCCATAAATATTTGAATTTGTTGTAAATCTTTCTGCCTGCACTAATCAAATCTAGAAATCCTTGCAAAGGTTAATGATATAACAACTAATTTCCTACAAGAAATAAGTAATTCTGTTCAGGTTGGTAACATGAGAATCAGCTATTACTTACACTACCATTTTGGTAATCTATGAACTGTTGGTTGGTTTAGTCAGGTGGGTAGGCTGATGATGTTGATTAACACAAAAAGAAATTCATTCAGTCAGGTTTAGAGTAGTTAGATATTTATAAACTTGAAATTGCTTATCGCTGTATATTCGTATAGATTTGTTTGTATAAAAAAACAAAAAAAAACAACACCTTTGTATATACACTGGGATGAATAGAGATACGGCTAAAAATAAAGCTTTTCAAAGTCTTAATGGGATACCAGTATTTTTAAAGTTAGATAAGCATTGTTATTATACCCGTCTTGTAATCTAGAGGACTCGAATTCGATATTGTGTGTCGGCCATCCTCACTGAGGATTTGCCTTGGTCATATAAGGCAAATGCTGGGATAGTACCTTGAATAAAAACAGAGATGATTCCTTCCAAGACCCTTTCCCTTTATTATCATTATTATTACCATTAACTATATCCAGTGCAAAACAGTCAAACTTTGACTGTATCGGAAGATCGTTAAATAAATTTAAAAGAAGGTAGTTTGAACATGACCCTGATATTTGTTGGAAAAATTCTATAAATGTTAACAGCAGCAAAGGGTGAAGAAAAGTTCATTAGTTTTCTATATACGTACTGTACTTACTTCTTCTCCCAGATCAATATAAGCTCATGTTATGAAGTATCAGGTTCTTGAAGTGTTAAATCTACCAGAGGTCAAGAGACATACCTTCAACATGAAAATTTTCAAGTAGAAGAATAAGATCTAGCTCCGCTTTCCTTTTTCTTATAGAGTTCCTGTTTTTATTATGATAACTAAGAAGAAACATACTTGTTATTCTAGTTCGCAAAAGTGATAAATATTGTGCAATTCTCTTTTACCATTATTTTCAGTCTTTTATCAATTAAATAGTTGATTGACCGTTATCTGGTTTTTATGGTCGTGGAGCTTAGGTCGGAATTCGAGTTGCACTCGCTGAATGTCAGATTGACCTAGACTAAGGCCCTGGCAGCTACCTACGGTATCTCTTTGTGCACACCGAGGGACGTCGTCTTCACATTTTTGACGAACTTAGAGCAACGCTGCCTATTCAGTCCATAACCTTCCGCTTGGAAGACGATATATAACCTCCGGTTCACGACAATCCACCAGTCTCAAGTTCTTTTATCGTAATCTTTTCTGCAAAATATGATATAAGAGTGATCTTATTTTGAAAACTTTACAATTTGCTCCACCCTTTTAATCCTTCTGTAGATTCTATGTGTCTCTCGACTGAAGTTATCCATATTGAAGTGGAATACATGCACACATAAATAAATTAGACGTTAACTGAATATTTCCTTTCGTAAATTTGCAAAAAAACTGAATATTCGATATCCTTGTATTCCACAGGAAAACAAAATACCTGAACAAATCAGAATTCAGTTTTAAAAAAGTAGTGATACCTCTAATTATTGACAAAAGTGGGAAAAAGTATAAAATAAGGAATGCTTATTAACATCTGTCGATTACATAATCTAAAATCATAACTGAACTATCTTCATTTTTCATTGAACATTATTTTTGCAATATAATTTCTACTTCATTTGAATGATTTAACAGAGAATGCGAATTAACTTCAAGCAGCACTTTGACTAAATATAAGTCTTTCCAACGTTTAACGCAAATACACACATTCCCAGTCATTTCTGCACAGACTCCTGTAAATCAATTTGAGTTTTTCAAAAACACTTTTGACTAATTCTTTGGAGTAAGTAGTTATTAATATTAATTTCCAGATTTGAATCAAAACTTACTTTTAAAAATAGCTTGTAAAACTATTTACTTTTGCCGTGTATTGCAACCACTGTAACAATTCTAAACACTTAGATGATCTTTTGAACGGTAATAATAGCAGCCGTTAGTTCATTAGACCGAAGTTTCGTACTGTGATCATACAGTCAGCTCATTTCCGCATATCAACCAGAAAGAGATAAAAAGAGAGAACCAAAAGTAACATGTCTATTACCTGTATTGCCACTTCTTTTCCTGAAGATATTTGGTTAGGAACTAAAACATGTTTACAATACACGAACTAAACTCCCCTGAAAATAATTTCTTTAAGTTATTCACACTAATTCCTCAGCTTTTCAACTCTCCCTCATTTTTACTATGAAAAAAGGATTTCATATTTTTTTACGTGACTTTTCATAACTAGTTATTGGAACTAAACTAAGTTTACCTGTCCCTATCAACAATCGTTACACTGTTTCGTAATTTTGCCATTGTAAACATATCTTCCACGTTGGAAATTGTTTTGACTCTTTTAATCTATGTCAACAACGTCATACTTCTTAGTTCTGAATCTTCCAGTGTCAACTGAAAGAATGCATTATTTGTGAATCATGGAGTAATATTCCACCCTTTCTAACCGTTTCCCATACTTCTTTCTGTCTTACTTTTCCTTTCACACTCATTATCCTGTTACATGCATTTTATTTTGTGCCGCTCAAATAAGCGTATTTTTCCTTGTAATGTTCCACTTTCTTCTTTATTTTCTTTGTTCTCTCCTTATTTCAGCCTTCGCAATGGTAGTAAATATTCTCTTCTGCTCTATAATCCAACAGATACATTCAACATGAGGATAATATCTGTTCATTGCTTTGGGCCTCATATCGAAAGAAAGCGGACGAAGTGGTGGTTTACTGAAAGCATGCTCGACTCTTTATTGGAAGAACCTGAGATCAAATTCTTACTAAGCTTTTCCCTGGTTTTTCTCAAGGAATATTACCTTGAGCTACGGCCAGGACCTTTGTTTTCCGAATACTTCTTCCACAGACGGTATAAAGTTAGTAACAAGGGCCCTTCAACCTTGTAATATTGTAAAGGCGGTAGAAATAAATTTGAAGTGAAGTTTGAAAGCATGTGGGTATCTTAAGATCACTCCCGATTCTGTATGTGCTTTCATTTTTGTGTATTCTCATAAGTACTTTTTATTTTCTTAGCTATATTAGTTTTACGAATATGTCTATATCTATATAGTGGTTGCTGATATGACTGTTCTTTCTTTAACTGACAGCTTTAACAGACTGGCGATCCATGCATGATTTTCAGCAGAAACTGAGTGAAATACCAGAGGATGTGTATGGCGAGATTTCCGAAGCAATTACTCAGGGCCAAGGTAAAGTAAACACATTAAGCCCAATGGGAGCTATTACAGTGCTCAATAATTAGAATAAGTTATTTTCTATAGTACTCATACTTAGGCTTCCTCTAATGATACCGTGATAGGTTTAGTAAGAACTTCTCGTAAGAGACTAATCACTATAGTTTTTAATGAAACAATAATTTGTAAATAGCTTGCTATTTAATGATTCGTGGAATTCAAAACTTACGGAAACCACAAACGTTTAATTATGTAGAATACATTAAATGACAACAATTTGTACTTTCAAGTAGAATTTCTGAATTAAGGTAGAGCACAAGTATGGGGGTATAATACTAGTATTTATGACACAATTCAAATGAAGTGTTCAACTATTTCGCATTTAATAAACTTGCACCATAATGCCTTTAAAATAATCAAATTATTATGCGCATGCAGACACAACGCTAAGGAAGAATGTCAAACTGTGATATGTTTTTCTCTCTCTACATTTGGAAAACGTTGTTTACGTTTATCTTACACATTCTTTACCAATCTAATGATGAAGTTATCATTTGTAAAGACAGAAATTGCTCTGAAACATTTTTTATGTAAGTTCTTTGCATAAAATGTTCTACATGTTGCGAATAGATTGGTCGTGATATCGTAAGCAAACTTTTTTTTTCTCATTTCAAGCCTATTTACTTCAATCAAGTTGTTATTGTTGTTGTAACTTCCTAATATCTCATAATAGCTCGAGTGGCCTAACTTGTTATATTTAATTAGGTTAGATCGTAACTTTGGTTTTCATTCGATTCACTTGGCTAAATAATTATGATTTGGACACATTAGTATTGTTTTAGGCGAAGAACATATCGTAATGTTTCCTTTCAGGGAGCGCCTTAATTGCCCAGAGTAACTGAGTCTGGCGCCGTTACTGGTTTATTTAATTTATTAGGTAGAGAGAGGTAGAGCAAGGTAAAGCAATGAAAGGATCGTAGCTTGTCTTTTATCCCTTCACCTTTTTTTATAAAATTACAAGTCCACTAAGTTAATAAAAAGAGTCTCCCGTACAAACTATTGGAGACTTATTGTTGAGCTACATTCGTATCTCAAAGTACTATTTTTCTCTTCCATACGGTTCCATGTGTTGCGGTTGACGTTGGCCCAGACAACGGCTGTTGTCTGGCTGAGAAAGAGGACCCTTAGCTTGTAGCTGGCTGGGGCCATAAGGAAAAGTCCTATCTCGTAGCAGTTTAGGACTTGGGGGGGATTATTGCCTATCTCGTAGCAGATTAGGCGGGTAGGAAGTTGGCCCATCTCGTGGCAGATCCGGCCGGTTAGGTAGGCTGGTCCATCTCGTAGCAGGTCAAACCAGGGAGAGGGAGAGGAGTTGGCATGACTATCTCCAGCTCCGACGCCTTTTTATTCTGTTCTGGACTGCTGACTCTTCAGTTTCCTGGTCGTCGTCTGCATCTTCGGCTATCTTCGGTTGATTGTTGTCGATTCTCTCCGTCTACTATTACTACCATTTGTTTTGATAGTAGCACGTGTTTTTACTCTTACTACGCACTACTATTTATTTACAAACAAAGAGCACGTGGCTTGTCGTATATTACAATAGCGCAATCCACGGCACTTTACAATATTCATATAGCATTATACTTATTATCATGTATTTAATACGGACAATCTCTGATTTCCAGTAACTAATAATAAACATAAATACACAACAAATAGCTGTAGTCACAATCATAGTTTAATCATGGGTATTTCCAGTATAGCTTTCAGATTAGCTCACTATCAATCAGTTTCTATTAGACAAGCATATTCCAACGTATAAAACAATTATACGAAACACAAACAGAATCCTCAAGTTTTGCATGTCTTCCAACATAATCATTCTAGATTTAGTAGCATTACTTTTTCCAATTGTGCAATTTCAAATATGCTACACTTTATAAAATCTTCTGTTGTTTCGATGAAATCCTAAAGTTCAAAAGCATTTATTGCTCATTCACACTCTGACATACTTTAAAACCAAAGACTAATAAACCACAGAATAATAATTGTAATCTCTATTTATTTCCTTAAGTTATTGTTATAAATGATGAAACAAGGAAGAGAGAAAGGTTACTTACAAGTTAGAAGGCACCTACAGGCGTACGGGAACTTCACACGCACACCGAAAGCGGGTTCACATAACAGGAATGGACACAGAGGACTGGTACTAGAGAGCGGCCATGTTGCTAACTGAAAAATAGCCAGGTTATGGAGACAGGAAAAGACACTAGTTGGCGAAAGAAGAGTGGGGAAGGAAGGTAACTGGGAGTTGGTGAGAGGTTTCGAAATGAATGATATCATTTACACACACAAAAGAGAATTATAAATACAGCGTAGTTATGCCTTATCTGAACTTAGAAGAATGGTACAAGTTGTTTAAATCAATCTCTAAGACATTACAATTGAGAATACTTACTTCTTGAGTAACTCCTGTGTCCTGCTCGTACTGGCAATTATAGCCGAGTTTTGTTGAGGAATTTTCCCGAGTTTCACCCGGTGAATGCCAGAAGTTGGGCTCGCTTAAGACTTCAAAGGGGCTTGAGATGTAGATCAACCTTCCCAGTACAGCCCAGAAATGTAAGCTACGTAAACGCGTAAAAATTGATCTATACAATTTCTTAACTCATATAGGATTAAGAGTCTTATGTGGTAGCCCAAAACTTTTATTTCACTTTGCTCTCATATATGAATTATAGAAATCAGAAAGACTGTGATATATGGGTTTCTAAACTGACTAACTATATGGCTTACAGAACCCACTAGTTCATCACCGCAGTAACAAATATTCGACATCCTGGGCAAGATCAAGTCAGTTTTAATCACGAAGATCGATAGAATTAGTTGTGACCTCACTCTGAATAGCTATCCACAGCACTACATTAACAAAAACTGCTTAAGTTAATAACTTCGACAAAGTAGTTTTAGACTTTCCAATATGTTTGAGAGAGGTGAGGAAGTGGAACGAAAGTAAAATTGTTCACAAAACATTGAGATGAAATCTTAACAGTGTGAATATTTAAACGCTTTTAAAGTACTGTAGCTAGTGTTAAGTGAAAAAGGACTTAGATATAAATAGAAACAGGCTAATGGGTAATTACACAAGTGTTGGTTACAATCTATATACAAATAACTTCATCCGTACATTGTATTGATTTTCTTCAATTGGAAGTGAAAATAGATTTTATCTAGAGTGTCTACAAATATTTTGTTTACAGGCAGGTGCGCAAAAAGACAAAACCGTTTGAAATATACTTATGTGAAAGCACCTATCTCCTTTTTTTTTTTTTTTAAATCATAACACTAATAAATTCGACGTTTGGACGTTTCGGCGCTATTCTTATGTTATTCCCTTGTGCTATTTTCCATTTGCTATTCCCTATTCCAGTGGATGACATAAAATTAGTGTCGAGACGTTGAATTCTTTGTAGTGTTATAATTGAAAAAGCTGCTGCTAATAAGTAAATGCCAGCTAAATGTGTACAGATATTGTGTGTAGTCCCTGTCAATCTAGAAGTTAAATATGGAAATAAATATTTCTATTATAGATATAACAAGCTAACAGTCATACTCACGTTTATTTCAGAATCGTCTGCCCTGGCAGAACTTGAAGATAGGTTGTTTGCTGCAGTGCAAAACATAAGTGAGCAACACTTTAGGCAAAATTTTGAGGGGAGCGGTAAGTTCATTTGATCTTAAAATGACGTACATTTAAATATCTGTAGAGGAAGGTTCTTGGTGTTAATTGGTAACATTCCCCCGTATGCTTTAATGTATGGCACAGAGAATTATACGGAGAACTGGTCTGCATTCATAATTAGCTACGGATTTCTTTCTGACTTGAAGAAAGTTTCTTGTCTCACCGGTAGATGGCTCTCAACACAATAGCTTATTTTCTTTAAGAATTCTAGCCAACAGAAATTTCGTGATTAATTTAGCATAGCCTCTTAGTTTAAATTTGCAGTACGAACCAATCATCAGCTTCAATTTATCAGGATGTTTAAGAAAATAAGCTTTTGAGCTCAGGGACATCTAGCGGTGAGACAACAAAGTTCTTCGAAACCAGAAAGAAATGCGTAGCAATTTACGAATATAGGCTACTTCTCTGCATATCCAGGCTCATCAGACTTGTACACCAGATGTCGGTACTGGCTATTATTGAAGATTTAACACTTACGTACACTTTTGTCAGTCTTAAAAGAAAAACGTTAACCATCAGTCTTCGGCATTCAAAATATTGTCAGTTTGGATAAGTCGTACCAGAAACTTCGCTTCTCTTTTCTAAGCTTGTGCTTATCATGAATTTGTATTATTCCGTAGTATATACTCCATGAACAGGACAAAGAACTCTTCTCACAGTTGCGAAGTCTATCGCAAGGTAGACAACTGTGTACTTACACTGGGAAATATTGGAGAATAACTTGGAATCTGCGAGTCATTAACAGAGCTGCAAGAACTTGTGGTGGTATAGAATGGTTCCTATTCTGACAACCACACGAATCGCTTAAAACATGCAATTCTTTAATGCTTAAGATACGTTGTTATTTCTATAGTTATGAAAAAATTACGTCACTTCATTAGGGCTTTTCTCAGCTATTCCCTCACGGTAGGTGTAGAACATTGCTTGGTGTGTATAGAGATTATGAATAAAAAAAAAAAAAGCCAAAGTTTCCTCAAGTAAATTCACTTCTGAACTGGCACATTCTGAATGTAATTGAAAACGATTCCCATGACATAACTTCTCGAAGAACACATTCCACAAAATTCTTTCAGTTTGTTATATTATTTCCATGTTGTCTAATAGTTTTGTCATAGCTTTATATAAAGTATTTTAAACATAAGACCAATACTTGAACGAGTTAAAAAATAGAGCATAAGATTTGGAATATTACCTTGTGTAACTTCAACATTACAATATGAAAAACTGAAATGAAAATAAATAATATTCCAGGAACATTATCATTTTTAACCTCATTGAAAGACACGACTTTCAAGCAACCCTATTCATTGTAACGAAATATTCCCCTTCTTTTATTCCATCAGATAGATCTAGTGCAAATGAACAGCTTGGCTATCTCAGTTTAATTTTCCAATATGTGATTATTATTTTTTTCCTTTTTAATCTCACCGATTCAATTAGCAACAGCTTATATCTACATCTTAACTTATTCGTTTTGATTTTCTTTTTCTTTCGAAATATCAGCCATTGTCTCAAGGTTGCAAAGGCGTCTGTTATTGTTTTCTTCATGCTTTTTATTGATTCTTATTCATTGTTTATTTATTGTATATAGTTATTAAAACATGACTACAGTTGTCATAAGAAAATGTAGTATGTTGCAGATTTTACATCCATTTTTGTACAAGGGTACAGTGAACACAAAATTATTGGAATGTCCTGTTAATATGCGTTTTCAGCTTATTTTATTAGCCTCTTGTATAGGTATGACATTTTACTTTTTTTTTTTTTTTTTTGTAATATCTATTTCCTGTAAATTAAACTTCAATGGGTACAATGCTGCACAGGTAATTCCGCTGTTTATAGTACTTTAATAAATATTATCATTATTTCTCCACCTTTTTTTGTTGACATGTCCATATATTGAAGATTAAAATAGCAAATTCGCCTTACAGAAAAATTAAATTCATTATGAAAGCTGTACTTCTGAAGCCAAATTTATCTTTTTATGGCGTAGTAAATTTTCCTATCCAGAAACTTTGATTCTTCTTATAAATATGATCGAGATAGAAATTTGAAGTAATAAAAGCATAGATAGGAGATTATGATGCATAAAAGAGTGGGATATACCACAATTGGATAATTAGTTCTACTATGCTTTAATAGGTTTGTTCTTTGTTCCAATTTTCACATTAATTATTTTCCAAGTAATTGAACATATTCTATAGGATATAAAAGACAAATATTTACTTAAAATTAGCATTACTTTAAAAAATATGGTGAAATTGCTCAGAAATTAATATCGAATAATTCTATATGTAATAGATTTTATGGAACTCCAGATGCCATTAAACGGTGCTATTTCTAATAGTCATATGGGAGAGGGAGAAATATCTGAAGGCACCTCTCTATCGACTGGGAAAGAACATCAGAAAGGAAAAGCAACATCATTACAAGGTTTTTAACTTACTTTATTATTATTATTATTATTATTATTATTATTATTATATGGCGGAAATATTTAATAGTTCACTTGAATCGGGTATATTCCCTAGGAGATGGAAGTACTCATACATAGTTCCGGTGTACAAGGGAGGAGACATTCAGGATTGTAATAACTACAGGCCTGTGTCCCTCATATGTATTTTCAGCAGAATTTTTGAATCAATTATATATGAACATCTCTATTTTAATGCTAAATCTATCCTACACGAAGCACAGCATGGCTTCCAAAAGAAGAAGTCAATAGAAACAAATTTATTCACGGTGATTAATTATATCGAGGATGAAATATCCAGGACTGGCCAGGTTGATGTTTTGTACGTTGATTTACAGAAAGCATTTGACTCTCTTAGTCACTCGATATTGTTACATAAATTAGAATTACTAGGCCTCTCACCTCTTTTTGTGAAATGGTTCGGTAGTTATCTATGCAATCGAACCTTCTCGGTGAAAATAGAGCAAACAATATCTGATGTCGGATGCATTCAAGTAGGAATACCTCAGGGTTCTCCATTAGGGCCGCTATTGTTCTTGCTATTCGTGAATGACCTGCCAATGAATATTACGAAGGCCAACGTGGCGTTATATGCGGACGACGTTAAACTGTACAAGGCAGTAAGGGGACATAAAGATGTGCAGGAAGTTCAGGAAGCACTTGAACAACTAAACAACTGGTGCGAAATGAATGGAATGCGTATAAATCCGGAAAAAACAAAACATGTTGCTTTCACTAGAAAAACACATTATATAGCATCAAGATATTCTTTGAAGGGTATTTACATAGCAAAAACAGAGACAATAAAAGACCTGGGGGTCATCTTTGATAGTAAGCTTTCGTACGAGAAACAGGTGCAGAACATGGTGAATGGAGCCCGTAAACTCATAGGCTATATCTTCAAGCAATGGCCTCAGTTCAAAAACATGGAGAGTTATATAACGTTGTACAAAGGCGTGATTCGACCGAAGATCGAATTTGGTGCTTTGATTTGGAATTACCTCCCTGCTTATTTGGAGTCAAAGCTGGAAAGTGTGCAGAAGAGATACATAAGATGTTTGTGCTATATAGCTAAGAGGAACTACAAAAGTAAAACTTATGAATTGTGGTGCGAATCCCTTAAATTGGACACGCTGAGAAAGAGAAGAAAGAAGAGAGCTGGACAGTTTCTTACGAATATTGTAAGCAATGATATATATTGCGAATATATATTAAGCAAACTATGTTGGCGGGTTCCTCATCATAAGACAAGACAGAAGAATTGTTTGAATGTGAAACAAAAGAATACTACGTTAGTCAGGATGTGTAATAATGTGATGGATTGCTAAATGGTCAGCTTAGATTTTCACTTTGTACATTTCTAAGTTTATTATTGTATAATTAATGTATAATACCCGTGCTGTCTAGGCTATTGTAACTGCTGTATCAAGCACGTAAAATATATTATTATTATTATTATTATTATTATATTATTATTATTATTAGTAGTAGTAGTAGTAGTAGTAGTAGTAGTAGGAGGAGGAGGAGGAGGAGGAGGAGGAGGTGGTGGTATCCTTCTTCTTCTTTTCTTCTTCTTGTAATTGTACTAGTAGTTCTTGTCAACAATTAAAACAATACTCAGAGTTCTATTGCCTTTCACATATTATTAATTCTTGTTTTGAAGTGCTTTCAACTTAAGTGACTTAGGACACTTTTTGCATTTTTCTTATTGTTTGTTAAGTGCAAATGCTTGTAGGAATTATTTTGTATGTAACACATAATTTACATTTTTAGTGAATAGTATGATATGATTTGACACTTGTAACTTTTTTTTTTAAAGAAATGAATAGTGTCCGATGTCACCCGGTATAGTGGGATGACTTCGTCAAATGCAGGACAAAACTTGGAAAAAAAAGCAGGACTTTTCTAAATAATGCCGGACATATTGAAATTGCAGGAATAAACATTTCTATTGGCAGAAGCACGTCGTGAAAATCATAACAAAAACGGAAAGCACAGCAACTCTAGCTCATTCTTACAAAAATATCCGAATACGATTTATCGACAATAATGCCAGCCACACACTGTAGAAGTTATTAAATAGTGACAAATTACCACTCGTGACCATCGAGTTTACCGTAAGTAATAAGTAATGCAAGCCCAATGTCTTGTTCATTTTATTTTTAAAATGCCGGACCTTTTCAAGAAAATATAAAATATCGGCCTAACATTACTAGAAAGGGGGGAAAGTTGTACATGTCCGATAAGAACCGGATGGTTGGTAACTACTTTGGACGCACATGTTTTTCTTATGATGTCCGAAATTTATCCTCGTAATATGTAATTTCAGACATTTGTGTGAGTTAAAAAAACATATATATTGGACTTCGTAATAATCTTTCAGTTTACAGTTCAGTTAGAATAGAAAAACAATATTCATAAAATCAGATTATATTAAAAATTAAATCAACGTTTAAAAAGCAAACCAAATTCCAACTCTAGTATTCCAACTATACTTGGAATTCCAATTCCAAGTATAGTTTAAAACCATCCTGTACAATCTCCTACAGTATGGAAAATCATGTTTACCATCTTTTTTATTTGGCGCTGGTAGCAATTTCGATATTTTGTCCTTAGAAATGGTGTCTTCGTCAGTTCAGGGAATACAAATAACCTTTGGCTGTTGCTGCCTGAGCGTAAAAACATTACGTCAACAGCTCTGGCGCCAATATTTGTTGCAACACGAACATGTCCTACTTCCAACATTATACTCATAATTAATTGCCAAGAATAAATCCTCCTGTAAGTCAGGGCATTAGTTTCTGTGTCGTGATCCCTTTCGGCTTCACTGCTAGTGGCTCTGTTGCTGTTACTACTGCTGCTAGAACTGTTGCTTCTGTCACTTTGTGATGGTTTTTCCTGTAAAAAATGGTGAAAACTTTCTTCCCTGGTGAATGATAAGACTTTTGCGCCTCGCAGTAGCTGTTGGCTTCTTGTATCGAACATCCTTAAGGATTTCTTCAAGACTACTCTGCCAAGAAGTCAAATCATTAGTTTTCTTTGTTAGTGCCTGGAAGTTTGTCTAATACATGAGCTGGATAAAATGGGATGAGTCAGTTAAGCGAAAACCACTTCTTAATATTGTCACTTTTTTACTTCGATCTTATTCAGTGTCTGCCAATAAGGAAGGATATTGGACCTTAGATATTGGACCGCAAGTACTCTTTTTCTAGTCACTCAACACCTCGCTCCAAGCCTTTTTCACAGATGTCAAAAAACTTACGTCTAAGGGCTGAAGAATGTATGTACTGTTTGGAGGCAACAATATACAATTGATGACCCATTTCTCAGATTTTCTTATAATTTTCAATGAAACGTGGCTACTTAAGTTGCCTCTAATAAGAATTTTTGGACCTAATCTTTTCTTTAAATATGGCAAAGCTATGGTCATAAACCAATCCACAAAAATAGCCATAACAGACCATCCACTTTTATTACTATTGTACTTTGTTCCGCGGGACCACCCTCTTTCCAAGTATTCCAAAGGTGTTCTTACTTCTATAGGACATAAGGCGGAAGAAGATGATCATCACCCGCAGCAGCCATCATAACAGAAATGCTGTTTTTTGACAAATTAATTATTCGCTCAGCATGTTTTACGCCTTTCCTTGCAACAATGTTTTTCCTTCCTAGATCATTATTGCAATTGGTTTCGTTATAGTTGAGGACATTAGAATCGGGGACATTCTCTATAATTGGATGCACGTGGTTGAAAAATTCTTGGACAGATTCTTTTGTTACTTCAGTACGAGCCCTTTTGATGTTCTCGCTTAGTCTAACGGAGAGAATTTTAGAATGCCTCTTTAAAAAGGAATCAGCCTATTCCACTCTTGAAAAATTACTTTTAAAGCGCTTTTCTCTCCTTCCACACCTGACCAAGTATACCCCTTTACCAAATATCTTATGTCTGTTGAAGTGAAATGAAATTCTCAGTCAGCGGACTCAGTATTCCCTCCACAAGAGTTTTCTATTCAACTGTGTTTAGAACAAGCTGACCTTCATTACTTTGTCATTTTGTTTTCAAGTGTCGATCTCTGTAAGTCATAATATTCTGATGTTTTCTATAGGACATACTGTACCTGACCTTATGGCTCTGATAGCTTTTTCTAAACTTTCTACAATGTAATTGCAGCGCACTGCAGCTCCAAGATTCTCCCTGTAACGACCCATCACTGTCCTAAGTCGGTCCTCGAATGACTGTTTTAAAACAAACAAGTGTCCGTACTCAATAATAATGGAATGTACTTTTCGCACATTATCGCATAGCACACCAATCGAACAAACAAATGTCGGTTAAGAAAACAACGTAAAATTAATTCATTTCTAATGAATGTACGAACGTTTCCGTGGTCAACAATAGTTTGTAATTAGGCGGTATATTTTAAAGCTTCATAAAATTAATACAACTATACAAAGGTAACAATAGATGTTCGGAAAAATCAGAATAAACCTTAAATTTTGGCATTAAAAATCGACATTCGATTTTAATTGTTTTTAAACATTATTCCTGCTTTCTAAAGAGTAACCTATCAAACTGATACTTGGCATACATGTAGAGTAGAACATGGCGCTTCATTTTAAATGTTCTACGGATAGATGATCTATAGTACGAATGGGTTCTTTTTTCCACAACTTCTCAGTTCTGTTTTGGAGAATAGTTTTCCATACTTCTACCGATTGTTTTGCTTAGTAATCCAATAAAGGAGGAAAGCTAAAAGGTAGAAGAAAGGTAAATGTACTCTTGCCTATATGTTTTGAGATTGTCCACCTATATCTGTAAAATTTAAAAATAAACGAAAATAAACTGACCAGCCAAAAAAAGGAAAAAAAAATGTATATTGGGTAACAAAGTGCTTCCCCTTAATCAATCCCTAATCTCCTTAGTAATCTTTTAGTTAGTACTTTTACGGTAATTGTTGTTAACCATTCCTACAATAAGCAAATATGAAGCCAAGTTTTTAGGTGTTAGTCTGCGCGAATGTGATAGCTGTGGCTATATGTGTGAGTTCTTGCATTTGCATTGTCGGATTAATTAGCGATGCAACTGCATTAAAAAATCTAACCAATCATTCAATAGTATTTCAAAATGTAAGATCTCTAACATAGCTATGATACTGTATAACAATATCTATAAATTCTGTACCTGAGAGCCAGAACCGCGTAAGTCCAATTTTGGCCAAAACGTGATTAATGTAGTTTTGTACAGTATTGGGATGGCCTTACACAATGGTTGCATCATTCTTGTTGTAAACACGTTAAATAATGTAAAAAAAAGTAAGTCTATTATGTAGTTTGTCAATTTAATTTCTTTGTGAAGAGGAGTAGGTTTTTCTTCTTTTTTCTTAGTAACAAGGATTTGTGACTTACGCAGTTCTTACTCTCAGAATCATCACACAGACAGCATATATACTTAAAGACTTGAGACGTATGGATATGTTATGAAACAATACCAAAATTATTATGGTTCTTGTAAAACACCTTCTGGTTCTTAAATAATCAACTCGATTTCTATATATTCTATTATTGACACTAAATTTAGTACTATTTTCCCAAATTATTTAACGTATTTACTCAGTTTCTTGTGAGGTGGTCTTCGTAGATAACTCATTCGACAAAGAATGTCAACATAAGTTACCGTATCGCGGCATGTTACAATCATAATGCAGTGACTGAAAGTATTTTTTTGTTGTCTCCAGTAATGGTGTAAGATTTTTGACAAAGCACTTCGATCGAAAAGAGCAATAATACACATTTTCTATACTTAAGCTCGATTAATCCTTTACTTTCAACAGAGCAATATTTTTCTTATACTTACCTATTTCATGTTTTATTTCATTTTCCTTATTTCAGTAGAGTGTGCGAACTTAGTTTTCAAAAAGACAGCACAGAACCTAGATAAAGAAGTGGAGGAAGTTTTCAATGAATTTGTTCAAGAGTTGAAGGATAATAAAGGTAGGAAATTACTTTTCGGTTATTTACAACGGACAATGCAAAATTATCTTACATTGATGGGAAATGTAATTCCAGCACCAACAAGAGATATGGTGGGAAACGAAACGTGGACAACAGATTACATGATATATTACATTGATACATGATACTAGTGCAAGAGAAAATCTGTGGACTCGTAGGATGACCGTGCTGCGGGTCCGCGAGATCCAGCGTCACAATACGAACTGCTCTGAACCGTTTAGTAGAGAGTGGTCTCCAAGTAAAACATCCTGTTTCAACGTTGTTGCTCTGGAGCTCATTGGAAGCTGAATATAGCTTTGTGTTCTTCACAGACGAAAGCAAGCCTTGCTTTGCTACAAGTGATGAGCGTACATGGGTCAGGAGGAAGCGTGATGAACGTCTGTTGGCAAGCTGCATCCGTTGACACATGACAGACCGACCCCAGGTATTATGGAATGAGGAGAGATCTTCTATGGAAACGGAATCATTTTTTCTATGCCGAACACCATGGCGGCGAACATTTACGTACAAATGGTGATCAAGCATGTTGTGTTGCATTGATGAAAGGTATGTAGGGAGAATGTTTCAACATAATAAGGCTCGTCCCCATACTGGTGCTTCAACCCAATGTGTTCTTCGAGATGTAGACGTGTTACTCTATCTTAGCAGATCTTCCCTCAAAGAACATGTGTCTGACATGACTGAACGTCAGCTTAAACTCATCCGCAACCAGCAATGATCATTTCCGATCTGACCATCGAGGTGCATCAGGCGTGGAACACCATCCAACAGGAAGATATCCGACACCTGTACTATGAAATGCATGCGCGTGTGCATGCCGGCATTCAATGTGACCGTGGCGGCAGTGGCTACTGAGAACGACATTCAGCTTTTATACGGCGCTGAACGCTCATCCTGTAACTTGTGACCTTGTAATGTGTATCGATATAGACCAAGTTACATTTGTCTTTCATTATTTCTTCTTGGTGTTGGGATTTCATTTTCCGTCAGTGTAGTTTACACTTTTAATCGCAAAGTCTTCCTTAAAATCAATATATATTTCCGTAAGTTCTTATTCTCTATTGTAGACAATATCTTTTGTTTGAGGTTCTTAACCCCCTAAACGAGCTTGTGAGCTTCTGAGGAGGGTACTTACAGTGTATATCAAACCTCTCTTTTTAATGGCACTGATTTGGAATTCGGAACAACGCGAACATAAATCGAGCATGCTAACCTTTTGCCCAACCATGGGTCCCAGATCGTGTTTCCTTTTATTTGGGTAATTACTTAAAGAATAAATTTTATCTAGATATAATTAATTATATTTTCTGAAACAAGAAATAATTGAGAATTATAAATAACTTTTCAGATGATTTTATAAAACATTAAAAATAACATCATTTCAAGCATTTAATCATCATATCCTGAGAATTTAGTGATAGTGTTCTAAAAATACATCCAATCTATGTCTACGTCACTTCAAATCCGTTGATTAAAACAACGAGAAACACTAAATTCAAATTACCGTACATTTCAAGGAATACAAAGCTACTAATGACACTCCGTGATCCTGTCCACTAAAAGTTCAAACGTAGCAGAGCCCTACAGGATTGGGATGAATGTAAGAGAGTGCGTAATTTCACAACATCTGTGATTCGGCAAGAAAACATCGCATATTTCTTTCATCGCATAAAGTGTAGCGCTAGCATACAAAATACCTGGAAAATAATGCGCGAACTTGATTTGTGCAATAAAAATACTCTACCTGCTCTCCCTACGGCGCTGAACGATCCAAATGATGTGAATCATTACTTTGTCAACTCCCATCGCTCTTCAGTTACTAGCGAAGATATCTTTGATCAACAAATACTGAAATTTACATCTCAAAGTCTCCCATTCTCCGGTAATCCTTTCCATCTAAAACCTGTGGATATAAACGAAGTGAAAAAGGCTGTATATAAAATTAAATCTAATGCTGCTGCACTTGATGGAGTAACTGGAAAAATGCTTAAGCTCGCGATGCCCTTCACTGACACATGTCATAAACTTCTCGCTTTCTAACGACTGCTTTCCTAGTGCGTGGAAGCTCGCTAAAGTTGTGCCCGTTGCAAAGAAAAATCCAGTAAAATCCTTAAACGATTTGAGACCTATAAACATCTTATAGTTATGTCAAAAGTTTTGGAAACAATAGCTTTCAGCAATTAATTGATCATGTTGATAGTACTGCTCTCTTACCAATCTTTCAATCGGGCTTTCGTAAGCATTTTAGCACCAGTGCAGCTTTATTACAAGCTACGGATGAGGTACTACACGCAATAGACAACTCACATGTAGTATTCGTAGTACTATTGGATCTCACGAAAGCATTTGATTTAGTCCACCACGGTGTACTCTTAGCAAAAATGAAATATTACAATTTCTCTGATACCGCGATTTTGTGGTTCGAATCATATTTGAAAAACAAACAACAGACGTGTCTCAAGACAGCGCATTATGCTTTATCTGAACCATTACTTGTTAGAGCAGGTGTACCGCAGAGATTTATATTAGCTCCACTGTTATCTCCTATTTATACCACATATCTCATGAATGTCGTCAAGTATTCATCTGCATATGAATACTAATGCAGACGACACACAACTAATTATTTCCTCATCGCTACAATGCATTGTGCAAACAGTTTAACTTCTTAATGAGGACCTCGCGACCGTGTCAAACTAGTGTCATGATAATGATCTTCTCATCGATCCAGTGAAATGCGCGGTTACTCTTCTGGGAACCCAACAACAGTTAAACAAAATCAACCCTTCTTAACTAAAAGTGCGTATTGTGGATTCTTATGTCTCTTTCCCTCCGAATATAAAAAAATCTTGGGCTGACAATAGATCAGGAACGGAGCTGGAGTACACACACGACTACTCAGCGCCTTAAAACATTAACTGTACTAAGGACAACTGTATAAAATAAAAGATTTCTTATCGCGCCATATTAAGTTATACCTTGCGAATGTGCTTATTCTACATCTATTTGATTATTGTGATGCGGTGTATGGAACGTCTCTTGCTACTCGTAGATGTATGGCTATTCAAATGGTTCATAACTCTTGCATTCGGTTCGCTTTTGGATTATGTAAAGGTCAACATATCTTACCCGTGATGAATAATAATAATATTTTGACAATGCCTCGGCGTCGGTATCTGCACTACTGTTGCTTGATCTATAAGGTTCTCAAAATAAAATATCCACCTTACCTATACTGTAAATTCACAAGTAGGTCCAATATTCATTCATATTCAACGCGGAGCTGTGAAAAGCTTGATGTACTACGCCACAAGCTCAAACAGGTTCAAAGGTCCTTCTCAGTACCAGCGGCAAAGGCCTGGAACGCGCTGCCCAAACATATACAAGATATTGAAACATTTAAATCATTTAAAATTTCGCTAAAATTTTCTTGCTTAAGGATCAGCAGCTAACCTCCAGCACACATGATAAATTTACTATCTAGATGTCAGATGCGAAATTACGGTTCAATATTGTCCCTTTGTGTTCATTAACATAATGTTTGTTTGTAATTTCTAATGGTGTTTTCTTGCGAGTGTGTGTGTTTGTGTTTTATTTTTGTTTAATCCACATTATTTTACTGATTTGTATCTCTGTAATTTTTCTTTATTTGTAACTGAATTATTTATCTTGTATTTCGTCAAATATTGATGTGTTGTATTTCTAATTATGTATTCTTCCTGACAAGGGTTAGGTGGTAGAGCAGGCACCGGCTGAACCTCTTCCGCTCTAATAAAGTCATTTTCAATTCAATTCAATTCAAACCCAAAGAAATTTTGGTCTCTTATCAACACTAGTCGCACACATAATCGAATTCTGACTGTCACTCAGCTTAACGATACACTTGCCACAGGGTACGAGCGTCCTTCGCTATTCAACTCTTACTTTCATAGTAATTTTTCTACCACCACTCCCACATCTCTCCCACAAACCAAGACATTCATACTGTATTCTTTAACTTGAATTGAAACGAAACACGCAGAAATCATGTCTCTTTTATCTTGATTGTTCCCTACTAAAGCCTCTCTCCCCAATAGTGTTCTTCCTGTAGTCTTAAGGAAATTCGCTCCTATCCTGAGTTTCCCCGTTACTACAATTTTCAAAAAATGTTTTGCTGAAGGAAAATTCCCTGATTCTTGGGAACAAGCCAATGTATTTACAAAAAAGGACCCAAGCCTTTAGTTACTTCTTACAGCTTAATTTGTCTTCTTCCTATTTTGTCGACAATCTGTGAAAAGATAATTTTAAAACGTATTCTAGTACATGTTCATCCTCATCTTTCATGTCAACATGGATTTATTCTAGGAGTCTCGTGTGAAACAAACCTTGCAGTTCTCCAAGCTACTGCCATTAGCGCTTTAAGATACAAATCCGAACTTGATGTCATTTACTTAGATTTTTCAAAATCAGTTGATCAGTTCATCACATCGTTCCTCATTCAAAAAATATCAAAACGATTCAATATTCATGGTTCATTGGAAGTTCTACTTTCCTCGTACTTATACAACAGAGAAAAGAGAGTTATCATATCTTGGTCCAACTTAAGTTTAAAAACTAATATCATCATGACATCCTATTAAGTATGCAACCAGATACTACATACCTTTGGTTCAACATCATCACATCTTGGCGTTGTGTTTGACAGTAATTTACTTTTCTTAATCACATTGACTACCTCATTTCCAAAGCTATGAAAACCCTAGGTCTGATATACAGGTTCACTGATATTACTAACAATGCTTGTACTTAGAATGCATTTCTTATGCTGTGTTTTGCTGAATATTTATTATTCTTCTATCTGGTCCATAACAAATGACAATTAGATAAAATTATGAATTTCTTCACATGTGTGGTCAATATAAGATATTCTTCCTTATCTCACCTACCCAAAACTGACATCCTTTCATATCTTCAGCTAAATGATCTCCGTACTCACCGTAGACTTTCCGATCTTGGATTTCTTTATAACATGTCCGCACAAATGATATTCTTCCCTTGTTTCAGTTACGTATTCCGAAAGCTAGCAACAAGTGCAGTGACTAGTTTTATTGACATATATTCCTCTTTCACTGAGCTATTCGTGTCTTAGTTTTTTCTTCACACTTAATATCTTCCTTATTTATAATATTTTCCAAATATTTAAAGCCAGATACACATTATCAATTATTACGTTCAATTGTTTGGACTACAAAAGTATTTCTAATGGTCATTTGGTGTGAATCTGAGTGTACATATTCAGTTGTAGTTATATATTATTTAAAAAAAATAGAAATTTTAAATCTATTTTATCTTGCTAGCCTTACGGGTGGAAAATTAACTTTCTTTATTCATAATAGTGAATATATATAATTTTCTTACAGAAACGCCACGTCTTCTAATTATAAGTCAGTTTACAAAGAACTTCAAGGAGAAGGTTTTAGGTATCTATAAACAATATGCTGATAAACTGGAAGACTGTGCAGGTAAATTATCTTAAAAGCAAATAACGTTATTTTATTATCTAATGTAACTCGTTAATCAGGATGTATTTATAAAAATAAAGCAAGAAATTGTGCTATTTGTTATACAAGAAAGTTGAGAGAAAAGATGAACAAAATAAGACTTTTCATTGAAGGGACCTAAAACGTTAAAAGAAAACAAATATAAAAGTGTTCTCTATTAAAAGATGTTGCCATTTGCAAAAGACATACTAGGAAAGGAAACAGCGCAAGAAAAGGGAAGTAGTAATTGTGTGGCACAGTGGAAATACATACAGACGAATGAAACAGTATAAAGTCATTTTAATCATGAAAGAAGATCAGAAACAAGCCTAAGAAGTGCTAGGTTAAAGAATATTAGTCGTATTTAGAATTCGTGCCTCTTATTCCTCAATACAATAGTAACAAGAGGTTCTGTGTAAAGAGTTGATAATTTCGTCAAATTACTATATTCTTTCAAAAGAAGCTGATACAATCTCTCTCATGTTTGCTGCAGTCTTTCTTTAGCTTTTTGATATTAAAATTAATAATTTTTAGCAGTGGTTTACTTAAGTTTTTTAACTTCCGTAGCTCGGTATAGAGTACAATAATTATAAACATTATATTAACACTTCGAACCTGTTAGATTCTTTCTCAAAATATAGAACGTAAAAAACGTTGAAACGATAGCGAGATAAACCATCTACACTAAAGTTAAATCACGTTTCCTGTATGTGTGGCTTTAAAAACAGTGTTACCAGATACTAAGGTATGTAATGACTGCCAGTTGATAGGATAGGTTTAACGATAAGGGATTTATTTTCCCTACATCGTGTAAGCGGCCGTTGAAAGAACTTTCATCTTATCAACTATCAGTAGTCTCAGGATGTAGCAGCGTGTTTGGCAGATACACAGACCTACAAACAAGGCTTTTGTCACGCAGGAACACTTACCCTAAATTTTGAACCATACTAAAGAAAAACTCTCACGTTTGAAATTAATTATAAGTTTTCTTTAGTATATTTCTAACACACTCCTGTAATTACTTCTCTTATACGTATTGCAAATCGATAATATAGCTTTACTTTGAACTTTTACGATTACTACTGCAAATTTAAAAAAAAATTAATATATCATACTTATTTATTAAAATACAACGACAAGCTTTTATGGTCAATTAATTACATAATACAGTCTAACATATTAGTCATTAACGCATTAACAGATTAACCAGAAAAAGTCAGGATTTTTTTTTTTTTTGTCATTTCTCTTATTTACTCAAACATAGCTGATTCTTCTCATATTCGATCTGCTAATTTCATAGCGCAAATGAAAGAGCTCTTCAGGTAATTAATAATAATAATAAAGTCACAGTCTTTTATTTCGTACAGTACTGATGAGATGTAATGGACCTGTATTCCATTGAATATAAACGATCATAATATGCAAATTTTGGAATTAACATATCTTTTAAGCTCTCTGCAGATAGATATTCATCCCATTATTGTAGCATTCCCTTTGGGCTGTTTCTCTCACAAACAATATCGAACTAATTAAGTCATGACAACTTTCTTTGGTTTCTGCAGCATTTATTAGTAAAATTCAAGTTTAGTGTACACTGCATACACAAGTAGCATTTTCCTGGCGCACCAGTAAGAATGCACACTTGGAACGAAGGCTGCAAAATTTTGAATATCCAATAATTGTGTCAGGGTATCCTTACTTAAATAATGTGTAGAGCTCTTTGAGATTGCAAAGAATGAGTCTTTGTGCATGTAAACATTTTTGCATAGACTGACGTTATCTTTAGCACTTGGTAATTGCCGTGAATATTATATTATCTACATAAAACTTCACCACTAGATGTATGGTGTTACTGGGTAATAACTTCCTGCCGTACCGAGGTGTAGGAATATAAAGAACTCCTTTCTCTGTCGCTAACTTTGATGCTTGGCGAATATTCTGTAACATTAAAATACTCAGCTACCTTCTTCTTAAACCATGATGGTAGAACCAAAGTTAAGATCTGAATTTGCTACTGACGATTAACAGTACTTCATTTTTCCTTTATTAACATAATACTTAGTACGTTCTAAAACACTTGTTTTATTTTATATTTCTGCCTTTTGATTACTATCCTTGGTTATGGTTTCCCCGAAGTTTTACTGTAAAGAACAGGACACTTTTTACTCTTTCACTTGTTGCACATTTTGCAGATATTCCTGATCCAGATAAGTCACTTTCTTCATGTCCCTAGAGGAGACTAGAGAAAATAAATTAACTTTTCTTCAATACGATGCTACAATAGCATATCTACATGAATTACTCAGTTTTTATTAGATATTTCCAGCGCAATACAACTGCGAAAATTATAATATTAAGCAAATAAATATCTAGAAACCTGCTACAATTTGAAAATGAAGACAAATAAGTATTCTTGCAATAAAATGGTACAAAGAGCAAGATGAAGCACGATTTGGTGTCCAAATTCGATTTTTAAATAGATAAATAAAGAATGTATAAAAAAGTAAGAATACGGAAAGAAGTCTCAGATAAGCAAATGCAACACACTTGAAACAAAAATGTTGTTATTAGGCACAACAATGTTATGTTGAATGTTGAAAACTTCTTTCAATCACAATTACTAATTTAATATCACTTCTGACAATGATATAGAACAAACCTTAAAATTACTATAAATATAAGACACACGCTGAGAATATAGGACATACTTGCTGTGTACTGAGACAATATTGCATCCAGCCTCTTGAGTTATACCACATTTCAGAACTCTTCGGTTATTATCTTTTGAGATATAAATAACTTCATGTCAAGTGACACTGTCATTCTGATGTGTTATAAATTGCAGAATTTCACATTTTCTTTCTGTTTTGTAAAGGAAGGACTCACATTGACATTTCGTATGATGTATTTATTAGGTGGTCGTAACCTCTACCTTTTAGCGTATACCTTGCAAACTAACCTCCTATTCTGACACATTTTTTCCTAGATTTTGTAATATTTTCATTATTCAGACGTCCTTTATAAAACTTTTCTATTATGTACGCACTCTTCATTCTCTTCTTCAAATTATAGAACATTTCTAAACTTTATTATTAATAGACTTTGAACTAAGTAAATTTACGTTCATTAACATTGCCATACTGACATGTAATAAATTTGAGGACTTCGAACTTTAGACCAGTGTATCTCAGAGACACAGTGCAGCTATATTTTGCTATTTTTCTTCCCTCTACTCATAAAGCTTTTGTGCCAAATTTCGTAAAAATCTAAATGGTTATATTTTCAAAAATGGTTGAATTCACGTGGATTGACCTTCATATATAACTTTTTATAACTGTAGACCTTCATGAGTATTTAATACCACTAACACTATCCATACTAATATTATTAACGCACACATTATCAGCATCATTATCCTGTAATATCACCATCACAGAACATATGGCTACACAGAGGAAAAGACAACACATGGATGCTGCATCAGGGCAACGCACTGTTTCTGTTCAGAGGTTTTTAGTTGATAAATGCATTCGAATGTTTGATAATCTTGCGTACTCCCCCGATTTAGCCCGCTGTGACTCCTTCCTATTCCCAAAAGTGAAAAGTGTCTTAAAGGGGGCTTATTTTCAGTCAGCAGAAGCAGTGAAAGGCAGAACTGTTTAACAAGGTGACGGATTCTGTACCACTTCTCTGAAGAGTGGCAGACTCGTATGTAGCGCTGTATAGATAGAGAATTTGAGTGCATTTAAGATGATATTTAATTTTTAAGATTCTGAAAATACAGGAAATTATAGTAGTAGTCCCGTTTTTAAATTGCCAGACCTTGTATTTTAAATAAATAATTTATGCTACTGTATCGTGACACCTTTGGATGAATATCTGTTATATACCACTAGTGCTTGTCCAGAGTATGGGACGGCTTTTCTCAGTTCTTATATTATTGTCTGTGCCTTATTTGTGCGTCTATTTCGAAATTACTTTTCACTGTAATGAACACGTTAAAACATGGAAATATTGGTTTATATTAGCCAAAAGTACGTAGGAAATCTTGAAAACTTGAATAGAATTACAGAGTATTATAATTGTTGCCTGCAAAGGTATCAATTATTCAATGATGAAGCAAATTCATATCTTCGATTTTCTGCTTTCCATCCAATATTTTATGCAAGAATTAAGTGTATATATATATATATATATATATATATACTGAAGTGCCAAAAGTCATGGGATAGCGGGAGGGAACTAGTTGACGGCGCGGTAATAACCAGTCGAACGGTGTGAAACAGTTTCAGTGTGGTCAGTTGAACTTCTGTGAGTGTAGTGAAACGTCGTGTACTGTGGTGTTGGCAACTCGACGGGAATTCTCGGCATTTGAGCGCGAGATGATAGTTGGTGCTAGACGAATGGGGCAAGCGATTTCGGAATTCGCCCGGACATTGAAATTTACTCACTCTACAGTGTCAAGGGTGAACCATGAGTATCGCATTGGAGGCATTACGACCCATCAGGAACAACGCAGTAGCCACCCACGGGTGCTGAATGACCGCGACGTCTGGGTAGACTCATTCGGGCAAACAGACAAGCAATAGTGCGTGATCTGACAGCAGGAATCAATGCAGGACGTCTCAGGAACGTGTCTCAGAGATCAGTGCAGAGTAATTTGGTCTCCATAAGGTATTGCAGCCGAAGACCGACACATATGCCGCTACTAATCGCTGCCCATCGGCGGCGGCGACTCAAATGGGCTCGGGAACACGTAGGCTGGCAACGTGTAGCATAGTCAGATGAGTCACGTTTCTAATTGGTACACGCGGATGGTAGAATCCGGGTGTGGCGCACATCCCATGAAAGTATGGACTCAGGTTGTCAACATTGCACTGTGCAAGCTAGTGGTGGCTCCATCATCGTGTGAGGCATATTTATCTGACATGGCTTGGGCCCTCTTTTCCACTCGAACCGGACATTGACCGGTCAGCGCTATATTCAGCTTAGTGACCATCTCCAACCGTTTATGGACTTCGTGTACCCTGCTAACCATAAGATTTTGCAGGATGACAATGCGCTATGTCACCGGGCAGCAATGATGCACGACTGGTTTGAGGAACATTCTGGCAACTTCTAACGCATGATTTGGCCCCCTGGTTCGCCAGACATGAACCATGTCGAGCACATGTGGGATATAAACGAACGGGCTTTTCGTGCCCAGGATCTTCCACCTGCAACAACTACCGAATTGTGGATGGCAGTCGAGACAGCATGGCTACACAAGTGTACACCCCTCTAGTGGACTACCAACGACTTGTCGCGTCCCTGCTACCCATATATATAGCTTATTTAACTGATTTTGTGACCAGAAAAGCACGTTACTCTGTTATCCATATTATAATTAATATTAAATTTGTATAATGTATTGTATAATCTGTGCTCGAAGTGGGGTGGTGGTGGGGCACAAGGGAGTACACTGTGCCCTTATCTTTTTCATTTTGCTTTTGGCGTATCCCTCCCTACCTTTTTATTAATGGGAAC
This sequence comes from Lepisma saccharinum, assembly GCA_022664845.1. Lineage (NCBI taxonomy): Eukaryota > Metazoa > Arthropoda > Insecta > Zygentoma > Lepismatidae > Lepisma > Lepisma saccharinum. Next base: position 31,286 of record JAGDQP010000894.1, on the reverse strand, counting down.
TCATTGCCTTTACTTTCAATAATCAATCGCCACCACTAGGTGCAAGCGTATCTTTACCTTTTCTAGCCCACTTCTGCAACCGTTCCCTTAACTTTTGTAGCCCACTTCGAGCGCTGTGTATAATAATGCTATTAATAAAGTAATAATTTTGCACTCGATAATTTGAATTTTCCTTTCCTTTGTTTTTTAGTTCCACTTACTATTTCCACTGTACACAAATTTCAGAAAAAGTTAGAAGCAGCAGGAAGAAGAGTAATTCAAACTTCTCAGGGTAAGTTTATTGTCTTAAGAAGCATTTTTTTTAGGGAGAAATGACTTTTAAACAGGCCGTGAAGATGGGATTTTTCTTGCACTCTGATAAGAAACACAATAATAGCTTAAGGAATTTAAATGTGTTTGTGCTTCATAACTACATACGGCAACCATTGGGACACTATGGACCCCTGAGTGTACAACATTCATTTTTTTAATACAAGAACAATTATTATTCCTTCTATAGGATTAGAGGCATCTAATTAGTAGATTTTCCGGATTTTAGTACTTACTAATTAGTATTGTTTCTAGATGAGCAAACTGGTGCAATGCGCCATTGAGCGTTAAAAAGGAAAAGTTCAAGTGCATCTCTTATGCGTAACACGAAATATATTTGACACAAAACATTCACGTATTATACACGTGGCACATTTGACCGTAACCTGTCTTGTACATTTTATTTTATTTCTCAATGTTACTATTAGCAATTTATTCTCTGGTAATATATTTTTTTCCTTCGAACTACAGATATAACCTACGTTTCATCAATATTCTCACATGAAACCCTTCGTATAACTTACAGTAAAACCAAAAACCTTTTCTCCCATTGTTTTGTCAACAAACTATATCACCATAGATATCACTATCTAAGGATATGTCTATACGCGCAAACAACTGAAGCCATTGCTTTCATGAACATAATTATTTCAAGATATTTCATAATTCTAACAGTTACTTACATCCCTTTGCTATGAGCGTCTCACTTAACTTTCCTCCATTGTTTTTGGCCTTACGATTTCTTTGTTCCTTGTTAAGTTTAATCTGTTGAGGTTCTTTGAAAACGGAAACTTTATTATCTTCATTATTTGTCGAATTATGGAATAGAAAATATCTAATTAATATGAATTTTTTATAACTGTTCAGTTTTATAATGCTATATAGCATCCAATTGCCTTTTTAACATTATATTTAGAAATACGTATTATACTTAGCCAGTTTAATTTAGAAAACCCTGAATTTTGTTGGTGTTCTTGTTTATCATTAAAACAAAGTTAGTAAAATGAAATATTCACAGATGGAGGACGATAACCTTTTATTAACTTGAATAATTATGATGATCACGATAATCATGTACCATCAATTACCGGTACTGCGTCCCTTTGCGTATAACGCGTTCGTCTGTGGGACGAGAGAATTTGAGTTTGAGCAAATCTGGTTCGTAATACAAGTCTACTAGTCCAAAACTAAAAGAACACTTTCGAAGCTATATTTTTATTTCTTTCAACAACGAGATATTTTCTTTTAGAAGTCAAAGACAAACATTGTTAAGTGGAATTTAATTTATGAGTGGAAGAATTTTTTTTTTACACACACACAATATGTATTCTTGAATTTTAGGGTTTCGTCAGAACGTATATCACATTTACAGGAACATTTAATACTTTGAGGGTTTAAATTATATATAGAGTCTCTGTGGTGTCAGTGTAGAGTAAAATAAATGAATATTATGAAAACATAATATTAACGTTTCAAATTTAAGTCCTTTTTCAAGGTGAAAAAGAGAAAAGACAGTGAGGAAAAGAAGAAAGCTACTTACACAGAAATATTAAATCCTAGTTTCTATATACGTAGTTGGTTTTAAAAAGATCTTGAAAGTGAAGAACTTAACAAATTTGAAACGTTAATATTATGTGTAGATACTATTTAGCTATTTTACTCTACATTCACATCACAGAAATTTAACTATGTAAGCAAACCTTTGCTTCAGATCTCTTTGCACAAACAAGTTAAATTATATTCCTAAAGTAGAAATCGGAAAAAAAAAAAAAAAAAATGTGGAAAAGACACCTAGACTCAAACATGAAAATGAGTCATACTCTATCATCATTAGCGTATAACGATTTTTCACCTAATCACAACGCCAGATACGATACGCACAATAACTTCCTGGGATTTCAAAAAGAGAAAGCCTTGTGCTCCAGACGAGAGATTTCTAGACGAAAAAGTAATGAGAATATGCTATTAAAACGATTAATTGCCAGTAGTTATTCCCAACAACCTTTTAATGTTGAAGGGTAGTGCATGAATGTGACAAATTCCTTCATAACTTGTGCTTCGTTGTAAGTTTTGGCTCTGAACTATATGTAAAAACTTGAAGTGTCAAGAAATACGCAAACATAACGCATAAATTTGAGCTCAGCTTATACATTATTATTATTACAACTGAAACGCTAAGAGTGAATCCCATTTCAACACAATAATTTGTGATTTATCACGGGTATTTTGTTATTTTCCAGAAGTTTAATGACAGAATGTCCAGTAGATAAATTACAGAATATCGAATTCCTGAATTTGGATAGAAAAATATCAAACTATTTATAGGAACTAACATGAAAATAGTGAATACTTTAATATCGATGAAAATATCCCATGTTAAATAACTATTTTTCATGTATTTGTATCAAATTATTAAATGAGCCCATTACCACTCTTAATTATATTAAACGAGCTTCTTCCTTATTATTTTTAATGAGCACAGTCTGTGTTTGTAGCTAATTCTTATCTCGGAAACGGCTCTAACGATTTTCATCAAATTTGGTCATAAAATGAGATAGATTTAGCTAGGTCTTAACCTCGGAGAAATTAGTTATTGTGGGGTGAAAACGGGCGGAGAAGAGAAGTCTTTTCGGTGCATTGTAGTAAGTAATATGTTTCTATCATAGATTATGGATAATATCTTACTTGGATATTACTGTAGAGATATGATGACCAATGAGGACTAAGGGTGTATTTGACATCACAGATGAAGACGAACCGGTGACATTTCAGTTCTGAATATTCCAACTCTGCTGACAGCGATTGTTCCGATTCATTTCAGCCTATGATAAGAAGTGCTGTATATAAAAATGTATTGGTGTAAGAAGCAGTCATTGAACAGTTCCGATTCAATGTAATCGATTGATTTATTATAAGGAAATCAGTTTACATCAATTCACCGAAACCTTAGGGTACGAATTGGGAATAATCATACAAGGGAAGTGCGCCAATATTATGATTACATCTTGGAAAGAGTCCTACAGATTTTGGTTAAATAAGTCGAATTCGCATTTTCGGGTGTGCGGAAACTACTGAGATAGGTATTGACAACAGGAAAACTCATTTAGGAAAGACACCCCTTGCGCCACTATTAAAGATTTTAGGCACACCAGAAAGAACCAGAAGCCTGCTTGAGTTGGAGCCAGATACGATTCTTTTCTGTATTGCATAAATACGAGGAAAGTAGAACTTCCAAGGAACCATGAATATTGAATATTTTCGTTGTTTTGTGAATATGGACCGTATGATTTATGGAATAAAATACTTTGGAAAATTTAAGTAAATGTCGTCAAGTTCGTTTTTTGCATTTTAAAGCGCTAATGGCAGGATCTCGGAGAACTACAACGTTAATTTCATTTAAGGCCGCTGAAATAAGTTCATGTTGATGGGAAGAGGGGTGGAGAAGAACATGCGCTAGAATACCTTCTGAAATTATCTTCTTACGCTTGTTTCCATGAGTATGGCAATTTTCCTTCAGCAAAGCATTTGTTGAATATCGTAGTAACTGGGACACCTAGGGCAGGAGCCAGTTTCTTTAAAAATATAGGAGGAACACTATTGTAGAGAGAGGCTTAGTCGGAGACAGTAAAGATAAAAGGGAAGTAACCTCCGCGTAGTTCGTTTCAGTTCTAGTTAAAGAATATGGTATGACTCTCTTAGCTTGTGGGAGGGACGTAAAGTGGCGAAAGAAAAATTAACTACGAAAATAAGAGTTAAATTGCGAATGTCACTCGTCCCATGTGGCAACTGTATTCTGCGGACTTGAAGTTACGTAGTCTGAAATAGATTGGATGTATTGTGTATAGTCTATTTGTAATAACTGTTTGAAATATTTTCGTTACAAGGAAAATATGTTGTAGAAGTGTGGATTAGGACATTGCCTCCAGAGAGTTTCGGGATATTTTTGTACCTTATTATACGTTTTGTTTCATTACTAAACCATATAGAAATTTAAACAGTCCTAAAAAAGTATATTTCTCTTCTTCAAGGGGTAAAGAATCAAGAATAGACCACGTTAGAAGATTAATCACTCTTTCAATTTTAACCTGTCTTACTATTGGAATATTGTATCGAGCGTTTTACAAAGGAAGGGATTTTGGAGTGTACTGAAACCTGTTCAGATTTGTCAAGTTGTTGGCCTGGGTTAATCATTAACGTATTATGGTAGCTCAGAAAAAGTCTATGGATTCATGCTTTCTGGTAGGAAACTTGACATGTTGACAGAGGCCCAAGCCCTGTAGGGAATGATTAAAGAACTTTCCATCATCATTGTCTGTGTATAGATCATAATTAGGCGAAGACTATTTCATATGTAAATTTATGTCACCTATCAAACGATCATCACACTCTTTCCGTGGCAAATTAAGGAAATGGGGCGATTCTGCCTTCTTCGGTTGCGAGAGAAATTCACCCAACGTAGGTCTAATTTGGAGGTCATTTGGTGGGGAGTTCCTCTCTACTCTACTACTATGATTACATCCTGAAAGCACTCTGACTAATTTTGATGAAATGTGGTTGTGGGATAACCATAACGTTTTCTGGTTGTGTTTGTGGGATACCTGCATTGCTATAAAACTCGCAACAAGAGAGGTACGCCCCTAAATCCGAACTATATGTAATCTTCAAGATATTAATTATAACATAATGACATGTTTAGTGTGGATTTAAAATAGAATGACTAATAAAAATAGATATTATCTACGTTCTTTCAGAAATTTATAAATAAGAATTTTACTATAATAATAATAATAATAATTTATAAAGTACATATAGGAGAAGGCCGGATAGGTAATATAACAGATGATGTTTGAAAAGAGAGAGAGAGAGGAAAGGAAATTTACTTATGTAGTATCTTGACGAAGATAACGTGCACAATTACACACTTAACAATATACACTAAAAAGTCACTTAAAATTTTCGGCATCAGCCATCCTCAGTTGTAGAGAAGAAACAAGTACACTGGACACACGTAAACAATTAGAGGAGATAGGAAAACAAAATGGCGGACGTCCACATCGAAAACAATTGATGACGTTCTGCGCGTGCGCAAGTACTGGTGGGAAATGTTTTTTGGAAATGGTGTTTTATGTTGAAAATTGAGCTGGGTGGAATAAATAATAATAATAAAAACTGGTACTCAGCAAGGCAAACGTAGTCAGGAAAGTGGAATACAGAATAGAAACTGCAGTCGGAGAAAGTGGGATACAGTATAGAAAACGCACTCCCAACAAGTGGGATTTAGTATAGAAAACGGAGTCAGAGAAAGTGGGATATAGTATAAGAAACGCAATGAAAAGAGAATAGGTCGTCGAGTCCTAAACTTACCAAGATCAAATGAATTCTGCATTCTCACTTCCAAATACTCCAATCTGACCGCGATACAAGATCTGTCTATTCCACCAAGCCGAGATTAATTTTTCAGGATCCTCCCAATCTTGGAGACAACCTGGTGAGCACTAACCCTTCGCCCCGTTTGCCTTTCTTCCCGCCCACAAATGTAACAGCGCTAGATCTAAAACCTGTCCCATCCTTATTTCATCTCCATCTATCTCTATCAGCACAGCCGATGGCAACTTTACTCTACATCCCAAAGGAACCTGTCATACCTCACACGTTATATATCCTAACTGCTGGCATTTTGTGTGGGGGAAATAGGTGGTCCTTTGAATCTCCGTATCAATAATCACCGCCACTTTTCCGTCACCAGCAGGCCCGATTCGCCATTGTCTACACACTTACAATTGAACACTGACTTCGATGACAGTTTCCATATTGCTATAATCCATAACCTATCCCCCACCACAGACACATCCACACGTCGTATCTGGGAAGGAGCTTTCATTCAGGGCTTGACAGCTAAACTGAAACCTGGTCTAAACCTGCAGTAACTTTTTTCTTTCTTCTCTCCACGTCTACACCCCTTCACCCCTGCCCATTCACTTTTTTCAAGCGTTTTCTATACTGACTCCCACTTTTTGTGATTGACTCGGCAACCTACTCCTTTTTTATTTCGTTTCCTATACTATATTCCACTTTCTCTGACTCCGTTTTATATACTAAATTTTAATTGTTAGGTGTGCGTTTTCTATACTTTATCCCACTTTCTCTGACTGCAGTTCCTATTCTGTATTCCACTTTCCTTAGTACGTTTCCCTTACTGAGTACCAGTTTTTATTATTATTTATTGTACCCAGGTCAATTTTCAACACAAAACACCATTTCCAAAACCCGTTTCCCATCAATACTTTCGCACGCGCAGAACATCGTCAATTGTGCACGTCCGCTAATTTGTTTTTCTATCTTCTCCAATTGTGCACGTGTGTTCAGTTAACTTTGTTTCATCTCTACAACTGAGGATAGCTGATGATAGCGAAAATTTTAAGCGACTTTATAGTGTATTTTGTTAAGTGTGTAATTGTGCGTGTGATTTTACGGTGCCCACTCAGCATCGTGATGCAGTTGGGGAACCGCTGTGAATAAAAGACAGTGGCGATCACAGTTGAGAGCTTCGGCTCTCCTCTCCAACACGCCTGGACAGCGTGGGATCAGTAGACCAACTTTTTCCTCCGGGAAAGGTCTCATCCAGTAGTGGATTGAATATGGCTGTGAATTATTACATATATATATATTTAAGAATATAATTCTTAGCGAGTAGGTTACTTATACTACTCTATAATGGGAATATGATATAGAAATTATCTTTATTATTTATCTTCTGCAGGCTCATGTCAACCTGAAAGTAAACAGGTGTTTGTGAATACGCTGCATGAATTGCTATCCGAGATGCCATCACTTTGTGTTTCTATAAGTAAATCCACAAACACTTCCGGTAAGTTTTAAAACAAATATATAATTTCCAGCTATGTAAATCAGCAGAAAATAGTTTACTTCCATTTCTTACACTTTCTTTGCTATACCTACTTTGTTTTTCAGTTTTAAATCTAAAAACCTTTCTCTTTTGTCTTTTTAAGTTTTAACAATGTCATTTTCATATTGCGACTTAAATAGAAACAAAACTCTGTGTCACCGATTTATCTAATATAATCACAGAACTATTATAAGCCTCGTATATAAAGTGACCGTTTTTCCTGAGCTCCAAAGCAGGACACTTTATGAACATGCGCGGCAGTGCATGCGTCACAAAACGTCAGCACTTCCAGAAGCATGTTATACAGGAACAAGAGTTTATGCGAAATCGGCGATTTCGATACCCTGTAAGAAAAAAAGATAGGAATATGAACTTTCAAAGTTAAGCTGATATGTGAAATATGTGCAGGTATGCAAAATTTCATATCCGTAGCTTGAAGCAGATTCGAGTTGTAGACCCCTGAAATCTGAGTATTTGGGGTCACTGATTCATTCACTCACTCGCTCATCATATTGTTTAGAGCATTCGGAATAAGCTAGAAACAAGAAATTTGGCATGAAGGTGAAGGATGATAAGCAGAAAGGGAAAATTGCGAAATTTTGAAAAAGTCGCCTTGCATTCAAAATGGCCGCCAAATGTAAAATTTCAAAGAATACACAGCCTGAACGACTACAGCTAGAAAAACGAAATTCGGTATGAAGGTACATCATCACTAATAGGTTAAGAAACTATTACAAAATGTTAAAGCGATCACAATCTTGGATCCAAAATGGCCGCCAAAATGAAATTTTCAAAAAATACACAGCCTAAACGCCTGGAACTAGAAAAACAAAATTTGGAATAACGGTACATCATTAGTATGTTATGAAAAATATTACAAAATGTATCCAAAGACGCCATCTTGGATCTAAAATGGCGGACCCCAAAAATCAATTTTTCACACCGTTTGAGCTACAGATACGAAATTTGGCATAAAGGTGTATTATCAAGAGTAGTTTAGGAAAATATTACAATATTTTGAAAAGGTCGCCATCTTGGATTCAAAATGGCCGCCCATAAACCATTTCCCACACCGTTCAAGCTAGAGAAATTAAATTTGATATGAAGGGGTACCATCACGAGTAGATCTCGACAATATAAGAAAACGTTAAAAAGTCGCAATCTTTAATCCAAAATGGCCGCCCAAAAACCCATTTTCCAAAGCATTGAAGCTAGAGAGACGAATTTGGTATGAATATGTACCATCACGAGTAGGTTGCAATAAATAGGCCAAACCTTCCCTATGGGGGCACATCAACCATGGGAGCGCAGCCCCCAAAACTACCCAAGTTGGGGCGCATCCCGCCATGGGGGGTCTGGGGACAGCGCTCCCAGCGAGACGAAGCGAGCATGTCTATATACACTTACAAAAAGCTGTGAAATTCAAGCAAAAACACACGAAGTGCAAAAAGTTCAGCCAAGTTCGTCAGCCTTAACAAGTGGTGAAATGGAGGATGGATGAGCCAAGTTCCTTGGCGACAGCATGTAAGAGGAACACTGGAAGTTGGCGCGAGGTGGCAAGATTCATGATGTTCGAGCCTTGGGGTTGGTGGTGGTGGGCGTAGTGGGTTTTATGGCTTGAAGATCATGAACCTTGCCAACTCGCGCTAACTTCCAGTGTCCTTCTTACATGCTGTCGCCAAGGAACTTGGCTCATCCATCGTCCATTTCACCACTTTTTAGGGCTGACGAACTTGGTTGAATTTTTTGCACCTCTGGTGTTTTTGCTCTAATTATATTATTCCACAAAAGAATATTAATATTAAAAAATAATGAGATAATTTTTATTGTTAGTATGAAATCAGTTATCATTATGTAAACACAATGAATTATATTGATTTAACATTTGCTAAGACACTAAACTTAACTACCGTAAAACAGTAAACCTTGTAACTTATTAAGTGCATCCTGACTGAATATGGAAGAAACAAATAATATTTTTTGGAGACAAGCATTTTTAAATCGTTGATTGCCTTTAAAGCTTGCATACTTGATGAACTTTCTCCTTTAAGTTTTAAAACAACTTCATGAAAGGTTGCTGTTTGACAATACATTCTTACTATGCATGGGCAATACTTCTGCTTCAGTTCATGTTCTGAAAAGATCTTTGTTAAATAATCAACAACGATATCTGAAATTTACGCGACTAGGACTGAAAATCTAAGTATTTAACGGCAATACCTTGATAAGGTTCAAAGTATCTCACTAGAACTGGAAATAGTGTATTATGTCCGTGGTGGGATGCATCAGTTTATTAATGTAGTACAATGAGCTTTTTCTTCATGCTTCATCTATTCTTTTTAATTAAAATGGAGCAAATACATTCGCAACTATTGTTTGACACTTTGTCCCGTCACAACTAAATTTTGGTTTTAAACATGCCTGTTTTAACTTGAATGTTCAGTCGTTTGAACGAAAACTGTGATTTTCTTTAACAGTATAGTAAACCCACAAATATTCAATAGCAGCCGCTTCCAAATCCTTTGTTGTTAATGAGCTAGTTTTGAAAATAATTGTTAGTGTTTTGGTGGAACTATGATCTGCAAATAAGTGTTTATTTGATTTGATTTGTTTTTCAATGTCACTTAACAGACATACACTTTTTTGCACGAAAAGATATTTTGCTTTAGGATTAGAGTTTAAAAAAAATTCACTTTGCTTTGGGCATTGTTACTGTTAATGCCACTGTATTCGAAACTATATTTGATACACATAGAGAAAGCTTGATCACCAAGTTAACTTGACACAGTGTGATGAACAATGTCTAACTTCACCAACTTCACTTTCATTTTCAAAAAGAGGAACAGCGGAACAGGCGATTATAAAGTGGGACTGTCCCTAAAGCGGGATGATTTGTCACTTACAAGGAGACTTACGGAAGTGTAACTCACCGATTTTCGACACGTATTATTTTATTTCGGCAATGGTGCGGGTTTAAGGGTAGAAACCAGCCTGTGAACGTTAGGGATGGTCTCCAATAATAGACAGAAAACAATCATTTAATGTAGAAGAAACAATACTGCCAGGAAAGGGGGGGGGGGGGGGGTAGGAGAGCTGATTCAAAATCGGACATCAAAAATACAAAATTCAAAATAACGGATCCAATATGGTGATTACTATTACAAAAAGTCGTCTGGTTTGAAATGCTCTGCAGCTAGCCAAGAACAATAGAAAAAATTAGAATGTAGAAGAAACAATACTGCCAGGGAAGGTTAGGACAGCTGATTCAGAATCGGACGTCAAAATTCAAAATGGCGGATCCAATATGGTGATTACAATTACAGTTTGAAATGCTCTGCAGCTAGCCAAGAAGAAGTATAGTTGGCAGGGGTTACTGCGAGAAGGTGGCATACCGATTTGAACCCCTTTCTGTACTGATGTTAACGGGATGCTTGATTAAAGTAAGTCTCGTCACCTCTAACTATTCGGGGTGCTCATTTATAGTAAGTCCCCTCGCCTCTCACTAGTCGGGGTGCTTATTTATAGTGATTTATAGTATATTTGGGTCCCGTGTTAAACCTTGAATAACGCAATAGGAGCTAAATTGGGAAAGTAGGTTTAATTCTGGTAATACAATTTATTCGTACTTTAACTCTGATGTCCGAAATTTTCGTCTTCACTTTCTTTAGCGTTAAAATGGATTGTTGAATGGAATAGTGATGCTGAAAGTAGGATTCAAAATTTCGACTCGATTATATAACGACCGATTAAGTCTAACCAGTGATTGGTTGATGATTGTAATGAAAGACAAAGACAAAGATAATTAAGATCCACTCACTGATTCATAATCAGTTTTCGTCGCCCAGATTTGCAAATCTTATTAGGTATGCGTGGTACAAAAGCGGCTATTTGGAAGAAAAACCACCTGAGTTGGAAAATCACGTAACATTTTGTTTCAAAGATTGTGCAGCATTTTGCGATTTGTGCACAGTTATTGCCGTAATAAGGTGTGCTTGGTGTAAACAATGTTTATGCATCACATACTTTTTTACGGAATATCATTACTGTAAAACGTTTTCGCTATAAATTAATAATTATGACAATTGAGGATCTATGAAGTTCTGACAAAGTGAGAGGCGAGGGGACTCACTATAAATAAGTACTCCGAATAGTGAGAGGTGACGAGACTCACTTTAATCAAGCATTCCGTTAACATCAGTACAGAAAGGGGTTTCAAATCGGTCTGCCAGCTTCTCGCAGTAACCCCTGCTAACTATAATTGTTCTTGGCTAGCTGCAGAGCATTTCAAACCAGACGACTTTTTGTAATTGTAATCACCATATTGGATCCACCATTTTGAATTTTGACGTCCGATTCAGAATCAGCTGTCCTAACCCCCCCGGGCAGTATTGTTTCTTCTACATTATATGATTGTTTTCTGTCTATGCTTGGAGACCACCCCTAACGTTCACAGGTTACCTACCCTTAAACCTGCACCATTGCCGAAATAAAAAAATACGTGTCGATTATTTTTCGATGTTCTACAAGTATGCAAAATTTCATTAAAATCGGTGAGTTACACTTCCGTAAATCTCCTTGTTAGTCATATACATATCTGTAATTTTCTTGGTAGAGTGATTGACCTTGGTTCATGATGACTTGCTTTGATGAACATAACCCAATACCATCAAAATGGTGCTCAATTTTTGATCGAATAATTGAAAAATCATTTTATGTGGTTTATAAATATTTTCTTTAAAGCTAATAACTTTATAGAAAAGCGTAAA